>DVOY01000013.1:0-20193 GCA_018237585.1 Apyrrothrix maculosa | reverse complement strand
AGTTCCTTCAGATTCAGAAAAGGTACCAAATATGAGGAATGCACTGCGAGTCAAAGGACGGTCATTAGCTGATTTGCACGGACTCAAGATTCAAAATAATGATTTCGATTGAACTCAGTTTACAGAAGGACAGTTACGTTAAAATTTTGTTATAAGGCATTAGACACTCGTCATACTCGTAACTCGGAACTGATTAGAATATGCTCCAGAGCTCTTCTTTCGAGCAGATCGGTTTCGTTACAAGGTAAGCGAAATAAACGATAAGCTAAGGTAGCCAAGTGACAAGGAACATATATAATTTATTTATAATAATTTATTATTTATTTATAATCATGTGTCGCTAAGCAATCTGTCAGAAATCATGGAAGGCTAAACGCACAAAAATGGCTTATGGTTGTAAAGATATGGGTGAGTTATAACTCAAATAAAATTAACGATTTTGAAAGAAGCTTTATAATAAATTTTGCAGTGTACTAAACCATTGAAATAATAATAAATAAATAATATGTGTAGTCTGAAAACTATGGTACGATATTTTGTACTAATTCACTCATTCGTTTTAAGTCAATTTAAATATCGACACTTTCATTAAAATGCAACATAGAGTAAAACATGAAATTGATACCGGTAATAATAAACTTGCATATATAACGTCACGCCTGTAATCCCTAAAGAGATAGAATAATACAATTATTAATCAAAACAGGGCCAAGAAGATAGATAAATACCGTCCGCGCGACCGCGTCTGCGCTTTGGGAGACTCAATTAGACATTAATGTATGCTAAAGGTTGCGAACCCTCGCGCCAGCAATGATGCACGACTGCAGTGGAGTTCGTACTCAAATTGATTCGAAACTTCATTTGCTTAATCCATTATATATTACTTGGATGTAGATTAATGCTATTTGTATTTGATTAATGTTCCGTATTGTACAGTCAAATTAACATAGTGTACATTTAGATTTATTTGAATAGTATAATTATTTTTTCATATAACGAGCAACACATAAAACAGAGACGAAGACGAGAAACGCACGAAGACGTGCACATACGAAATGATATAAAACTAATAATAATTCAATGCACAATAGTATATAGGCTCGCGGTTGATTGCTATCCCACCTGATGGAAAGCGGGATGCAGCCTAGGATGTAGCACGCTTGCCTAGAAAGTGCCTATTCACTCTTGTGTTCAATAACTCCAGGTTGTATGAATCGGGAAAAATAGATGCCGGCAGGGAATTCCACTCTTTCGCAGCAGTTTCTGTAGCAGAAACGATTAAGCGAACCGTTTCGTCCCGTTCAGCGGGGTGTCTACAAGATATTTATTTCACTTAACCACTAATAAACTTGAAAAAATTGAAAAGTTTTATGACCGTACAGGGGCTTTCATGATGGGAGGCCTGTTTTCAGCCGTGAACTTCCAAAGACTGATGCATTGAAAACTTGAAAAATACTAAGCACTGCGCTGCATTTTGAGTCGTGCACAAACTTTATACTATTTTGATTGTGGTAACGTTCTGTTTCAGTAACATCACGCCTATACTGCCACGAAGGTGTAGGTAGAGAAGTGAAATACGCCTACGTGTCACCGGTTGTTTTATACATCTTATTTATTAGAGGTGAGATCATTCAGTTTCCTTTTATTACCGATCGACCAATTCAGCCTGACTATAGGAGAGCTTAAAAGATTTAAAGGAATAGTAAGACTATTAAGGGCATTATTAGTATTACTAGAGTTACAGTTGGTAGTATTTGGAGTTACGGAATCAAATTTACACCCGTGGGCTGAGCTGTGGCGAAAAGCTAAAATTCAAATACGCAAGGGTCTACTCACACGTCACTTGAACCGCCAAATGTATTAGCTGAAAACCAGATATAATAAGTCTTAAAAAATGTGAAACAGTATTATAATACAACTTTCTTGTTAAAACAATGAAGGATACCGCAGGTAACTTAATACTAATGGCCCCTGCGATCCACGTCCTGACATGAAATTACTTAAGGAAGTGGTGTTACTCTTGAGAGCGAATTTAAAATCGTGATCTACTGTGTCTGGAGACTATAACGATGCAAGCGTTGCCACTTATCGATATAAATATTCATGGATATCGGCACAGTCACGTCCTTGACTAAAGAACTATTCCAACGTAACATCACGCCTGTAATCCTCGAAGCGGTAGGGGGAGGACTGTGGTATACTCCCACGTTTCACCAGTTATGTTTACGTCTCAATATGGAATAGGTGGTGAGTCTATTGCCATACAAATTCAGACTCCGAGCCATTACCAGAAATTGTGATTTTAGAAAAATCCAATAGTACTCAATCCAGGATTTGAACCCAGGACTTTTCGATCGGTAGTCGCGCTTGCAACCAACATGATCAACGAGGCAGTTCGACAATTTCAACCTAGTGGAATTAACCTTATATAACTTACTTTCTTCCAATTTAATCTCCGTAGCGTGCAATTCAATGCAAATTATTGTATGAAGCAATTTTCCAAACAAATTTTCAAATGTACAGTTTCTATTAAAATTCTTACTGGTAAAACGTGGGAGTGTGCTACACTTCTCTGCCTACTTCTTCGGGGAATACAGGCGTGATGTTACTTGAATTGGGTTTATGCTGTTTATCGTACGACCTTTACAGCTTCACCGAATTTTACCTAGATATTGATTCCTTTTTAAACGGACGAAACTTTGCGCACTCTGTAAATGGATGATAATGGGTATAGACCCTGAAAGCCTGTTTGCCTAATCCCTAGTTCAGTGGTTTTGGAATCTAATTGTCTAATTGTGTATCCACCTAGATAAAGCCGGTTAGGACTTATGTTTCCACAAGAATAACAAGTTAGTTGTTATCTCTGTAAACGGTAAATACCTTCGAGTGTCACAAAGAGATTTCATTTCAAATCTTACTTTTCATCTATATTCTATTCTGAATTTGGAAAGCGCGCAGAATATTTTAGGGATCACATCCGATTTTAACAATCTTGTACTGTTTTGAGTGGCTAATATTATCTACTAAGGATTTTGTTCTGAAAACGTCATAAGTCCCGAATTGGTCACACCCTTCCTATCTGTTCCTTGTACAATGTTCCTGATGCCGTGCTGTAGGATCCATATCGCTACTTATATCTTTGTAGTCAAATCTTGACATTGCTTTAACATTTTTGCCACCTTATACTGAAACAATTTAACAATCTGCGATCTAGTCAAGAAATCCTAACCAATCTGCACGAAACCTTGTAAATAGTAAAAACTTGTGCCAGTCTCAGAATCTGAGGTACAGAAAAGTTTAAAAACTGCACTAGATTACGAAGAGATATGTAGCCAGCTGTGGTAAATAAATGGTCAATCTCAATTAACCTGTATTTTAAATGCATGACATTATATTGCATCAGTTGGAATAGTAATCGGATTGTGGAGATTTTAAAAACAGTTTTATCTAAAAGCATTTATTCACGCAACTCCACAAATAAGTATTCTTTAAGTAAATTTCCTGGCTCTTTTAAGCCAGCTTTGTGGAAATCAGTGACGCCGATACTAGCTAAAGGCCTAAGTCTTGATCCGCTTTTAAGTGGCATTTAGTTGAATAAAAAGGGGGAAATTCTGTCGAATCTTTTCACTTTAAAAAATGAATCAGTGATATCCCAGTCATTTCGATTCCAGCTTTCAACTCTGAGGCTTCGCGGATATAAATGCTGACATGCGCTTCTAATCACACGTAAATTATATGAGGTTTTAAAATTTCTTGCTATAATGATAAAGAACAAAAGCCCACATCACTTAAGAATTGTCCGCCAACGCGCAACGGCAAGTGTAGGACACTATGTCTTAGTCCCTTCTAATTTTTAAAGGAACCTGTATACAGCAATAGAACGACAGCAGGGTCGACGATAATGTTTAATATTTATTGGTTTAGGTAGAAATGTTTCTGTTGAAAGAAAAAAAACTAAACATGTTATCGACCGTCTCGTTGGTCGTGTTGATTGCAAATGCGACTGCCGATCGCAATGTCCTGGGTTCAAATCCCAAGTCGGGTACTATCGAATTTTTCTTAAACGTGAGAGTGTACAACACTCCTCTACCTAACTCTTCGGGGATTACAGGCGTGATGTTACGTTTTACGTTATCTACCATGAGATACACTTACATTTAACGTACTCTACAAAAGTTCTTTGGTTTCGTGTAAGTTACGATAATATTTCCGACTGTATCTATTTAGAATCTAACAGAAAATATAAAATATTCTTATCGAAGAACATGTTTTGAAATATAAGACTATTGAATTGTCTTGAATTTGTAGAAAGATGTTGTAAACAAGTGTCTGGTAGCACTCAATATTTCTGTGTAGTATTATTGTTTTATTTGCTTATGTGTTATTATAAAATAATGAAAATAATACTTTAAAAAAATTCCAACCCACATAAAAAGCATAGAAGTTTGGCATATTAAAATAACAATATTGACGTCGAAACAAGGGACAAGTACATGTGGAGTGGAGTCAGAACATAGGTTGAAATATGCAGTTTGAATAATTAAATAAACTGACAATTAGAACTTGGTGTGAGTTGAGAGCAACTTAGCAGAAACCCACAAACTTCCAATCAACTAACCGGATACACAAACCAACTGCCAACAGTGACTTCGTGCAAATGTTTATACAACTGTGGAGGTACAGAGCACTCAAGTCACTTAGCACTTAACGACTTGCTTTTTAACAAAGGACATCTTCAGTTACCTGGTTGAAAACATTCAATAGGAAGAGAGAACAAAGTAGAAACAAATAAGAAAGTAAAGCAGAAGGACGGTAAGAAAGAAATGTAATAAGATGTAAGTAAGGAAAGAAGAAGGAAGGGAGAAAATAGCATAAAAGACATACAATACAAAAGGTCAGTAAGAAAGAAGTTAAATACGATACAAGAAAGGATAAAGAAGAAAGGCGAAAAAAGGAAAACAGAAATAAAATAGAAAAGAAAGAAAGACACGAGACAGAAATGAAAGAAGGCGTCAATACGAGAAAGAAGAACATAAAAGTAGCACGAAATAAATACTTATTTTACCTAATAAATTCAGCCAAATATAGCATGAATCACAGATCGTAAATGTTTTGGTTTATAACGATGAAAAACTATTAGAGAAAGAGCACTTAAAATGAAAACGTACCGATAAAGGCGTTCCAAATTACGTAATCATACTCAAACCATTTTCTGTTCCAAGAGCAAGCTGGCAAACTTCACACACCTTAAAGAACATTATGAGACCTCTCTGGTATATCGTTTATCGTTATTGTGACGGATACTATATTTTTAAAACGCAATAATTCCTACAAATTATAAATACAAAATTGCCTGTTATGTATATCTACGCAATTAATATAAAATCGACATTGAAAACTTGTCTTAGCTTTATTAGCATTTCAATGAAATTGGCTGTGGAATTATTATACATTTAACTAATATCGACAGCGTACGTGACCTTGACACAGTTTCAGATTGCAAGCGATCTGTGAACTTAAGCTAAATTGAGTGGTAGGCTCTTGGACGGGTGATCACTAGTGGCAAATTTTCACAATAGTTTCCCTGCTCTTATTCATGTCGGAGAGGAGCAAGAATAGATCCTCTGACCCCTATCGTGACACATCAGGGTATCGTAAGAGTCGACTAAGCCCGGCGCTGGCAGATTGCGATATGCCGCGGTGTGGCTAGGCACGACTATAATATGATCTAACCGGCTATGGCTAGTAATATAAGCGGCACGTAAAGCCGTGTTCTACCATCCCCAACCTTCATACCTAGCACGGAGATTATGGGCAAATTCCCCTCAGGAGGGGCCTATGTCCAACAGTGGACTTAAGTAGACTGAAGATGCTGCTGCTCCACAATTGAACAAAGTTACGAGTAATATTGATGATCATCATTAACCCTCTTATCGTTTCTCTATTGGAAATGGATCTCCTCTCAAATTGACAATAATTGGCAGTCGTTACTATTCTTCATACATGAATAAAGTGTAACTAGAGGAAGGTTTTAATAGTTGTTTTAAAATATTCGATAGATATATTGTTTACCACCTGCTATGTACATATATGTGTAAATCCACATAGGACATCGAAGAATGCTTCAGGATTCAGCAAAGGAAAAAAGTGTAACAGCCAAATATAACAATAGATAACGTAAACTGTGTGCATTTCCAACAACTACGACGAATACGAGGATGAGGTGCAGATGGTTTGCAGTTCCGCAGCAGTTGCCGCATGAAAACTGCGTTCGACATGCAATTTTGCAGCTGGCGTGTGTTAAAGCGCACCGTGAGTATTGACACAAAAAACGCTGGTCGATGTCAGTTACAATTGCTCATGGAAGATAGTAACCACATGAGTGAGAAAGTACAATGATGTAGAGAATACGTATATTCTGTCCTGTAGTATGCAACACTTATTTAATGATTACAAACGAATAATTATCAGTATATACTAATTATATTTACCAGTATATCATAATTTATTTAAGCGAAATTTTATGTTTTAATAGTTGCTTTGGTACCTCTTTAAACAAAATTATTAAACATTATAATAAAGATTATGTAAAGTAATGACATTCTAATTCAACAATCCATAATAACAATGTATCTAACATCCAGCTGCATAGGACTTTTTAAAATTTTTAGTAAATATTTTGTAGTTAATTAATAAAAAGAGTAATTAAAAATGTAATTATCAAATGCTAACTGCAGAATATTAGCATTAAAAGGGACACCTTCAGATAACTGTGACCCACGTATGATATTATGGTAACATACTTTTGGGGAATATAAATACAAATACCTCTCCATTCAAAATATAATTCTTAATCGAACATATGATTCTTTATTCAAAGGTTTTAAGCGATTAAATCAAAGCAATTCAATCACATTCATGGCTGTAGGAATTAAGCAAACAAGTGCTTTAATATCAGTTTTAATTCTCTTAAATGGAAATTTCATTTATTTTTCAGAATTTTTCAAATTCGACCAGAAATAAAACAGATGCACATATGCAAATATACGTGTCATTGTCAACGTGATCGGTTTCAAATCACCGGTATCAATTTTAATCATATTTTCTCAACACATTGATTGCGATTGACTGAATTTCCTCAATCGTTGAATTTGCACAATCAATTCGTCCCCCCAGAAACGTGACGATGAGTTCGATATTTGAATTGTCCACAGTCAGATTCAATATTAAAACGGTTAAGAAGATCCAGTTTAGAATTGATACGAATACCGTTTTGGGAATACGAATGTTTGGTGAATATCTAATAGTCCATTTTAAATTTCTATTCATATTTTACAAACGTCTCATCTGACTTTTAAATCAGCTTTTTGCGAAACATGTGTGGTGCATATATTACTATTTTCTTCATATCTGTATATCATAGAAGATATTAACTGCCGATAAAGGAAGAACGGTAATTTACACGAACTAAGACTTCACTTTGACAAAAATCAGAATGTGTGACTGTGTATTTAACTTCATTAAAGTTCTAAATGGCTATTACTAAGCCGTGCTATTTGCCAAGCATTTCTTTCATCATTCGTCTTTTTTTTACTTTTGCTTGCCAGAAATGATACTCGGCTTTGGTTAAACATGTTTCTCTACCAATTTCATCCTTTGTAATCCCATCAGGACAACGCTGCAAGATAAGGTCCGCTACAAGCGACACACATATATAACAATTTACGTACAAACTTAGAACGCAACGAAATCTTGTTAGTATCTCTCTCTCCGCAAAAACAGACAGTGTCGGTTTAAAAATGATACCGGGCATGTTCCGGTGGTTCTGTCACGTAGAAAGAATGACAAAAACGGATATACAATATAAATGTTAATGCATCCAGGTGCTGACAGAAACCAAGACTCTCCTATCTTGACCAAATAGGCCAGATACTCACTGTAGGGGCCTCAGAAGATAGGCCAGATACTGATTGTAAGTGAGTCAGAAGTCTCCGAAACTCCGAAAGGCACATCAAGGCCTAATAATAATAATAGCCCAAGAATAATAATAAACAATTTCTGCAACTGAAAATACCTATAAAAAAATATATAGTGTTGATGTGCTAGCGATCACATCTGTTGTTTGTTTAATACATTTTGAAGACATGGCTGTCTATTGTTAAATTGTTAATGTCAACGACTGGAATCCATTAAAGTATTTTCCGAAGCACAGAAAGCGCTTCGCATAAAGAATTGCTTTACACATCAAGTGTGATATGCAATTGCGAGATCTGTCCCAGAGAATTTACGATTCTTTAATATGCAAATGACATACATCTGAAGTTAGTTAAGGCAACGTCGCGCATACACAAATATTGGGTTGACAACAAGTCACTTCATCAATGTGCAAAATTCGTGACAATTATATATTCCGCGGTTTAGTTTGTGTTAACTTCGCTTTAAGGAAAACGTTCTTCGTCTAAAGTTATGGTTCACTGGGAGCAATAAAAACCGGGCATATACCGGTTTTTTTTTTCTTGATTTCGTCTAGAAGAAGCACAATGATTTAGATCTGTAAGGATAGAGATATTTGATACTCAGTGCTTTCTGCCTGCTCCATAAGGGATCTAGCGTGATGATATAATAATAAAATAATCATTTTCGCATAAACACTTAAATAATAAACTTTTACAATTTTAGCACATCTTAAAGAAGAGGATGATGTTCGGGCAGACACCGCTTACTAAGCTGTTGAAATACGAGTATCCAAGACAAAGTCTCCCATGAAATAAAAACGCACAAGAGAATTCCAATAATAATATTGAGTGGAAAATCGTGCGTACAACGGAACTGGTGCAAAAATGACAATGATGATAAATTAATAAGGCGTTACAATATCCTTTATTTATCCTCGATCACACAGTCTTGGCACTCGAATAAAGGAGACAGTTATGAGCGTGAGAACATAGTATACGATTAATCATTTCTTAACAAGAGGAGACAAAAACAGGCAATTTGTACACGTGACACAAAATTGTCTTTATCACACGCGCTATTGTTTATTGCGGGGCGCTAGAAATGTACTTTTGTATGGCTACGTATAAGTTATGGTTGTTATTTTTTTGGTGACTGAACAGGATATATTGGTAATACGACTCGCTTGTTGGTTCAGTGGTTAGCGGCGTCCTGATCCGCGTATCCTGGTTTAATTCTCGCCTACTACAAATATGTACATAATGAGCATGACTGTATCTGAATGTTTAATTGTCTACAAACGGATGTATTAAAAAAATATATACTGTCATTTATCAAACGTAAAATAACGCATGTAATCCCCAAACAGATAGACAGAGGAGTGTAGTACACTCGCATGTTTCACGTCTATTGCTGTAAATCGGGTACAAATAAGACTTATTAAGACTCCGAGCAAGTGCTAGAAATATTAACTAGAAATCTAAGTTAGAAAAATCCAACAGTACATGACGCGGGGTTTATTTTCTATATTTATAATCATGTCGCATTTTAATTCTATACCACATACATATATAAACGCAATGAAATGGACGTTTTGTAACATTATTTATCAAAAGAGAATTGGATCATAAAAAGTTCCATCAGACTGTTACTAATACACGAGTAGATTAGAGTGAATAGTAAATTAATAAAAGCTCTTTATTCTAACGTAACTTTTATGTATAGGACGACAATTTTCTATACATGTACACTGTGCTGGTTTGTTTTGAAAACCGATTATTAAAATTTTTACGTCGCTGACTGCCTCGTTGTTGTTGGTTGCTAGCCCGACTGCCGATGGAGAGCTTCTGGGTTCAAATCCCAGATCGAGTTCTATTGGATTTTTCTAAAATTATAATTTCTAGTAGTGGCTTGCAGTCTGAATTTATGCCCGGTGTATGGCAATAGACTCGCCACCTATTCCATAACGACAAGTAAACATTACTGTGAAAAGTACCCTTGGTTAAGGCACTAATAAAAAAATACTTTTGTTTCTACGACAAGGCCTATTCTCAAAAAATGGTGTTTGTTCCTACTTTATGTATTATAGACGTAATGCTACGGCTTGACTTTGAGAACTTACTTTTAAGAGCACCTTATAACTTTTCTCGGCTGTTGCCCTTAAAAATTGCTCGATTCCTCCAGAGTTCCTGATAATGTCGATCATACGAATATCCTAATCTATTTCTCCCTCTTACACTGGATCTACGTGTAAGTAAGCTTTAAGTCTTCTTAAAACACAGTGAAAGACCTTCCTTTGGAGTCGAGAATAAAAAACATCATAGTGACTTCCACAGAACACTTCATCAGTTCTGTACCAAACAAAACACGTCCTATTTTTCCCTAACGTACGCCGAATTTCTCCCAGTGTACCTCAATATTCCGAGTTCGCGAGCAACAAAGCAAACCATCCTCGAATACTAATCAGCTGCCGTTTTTAATTCGGCCCGCCGTATTGATTACGCCGGTTATATCTCTAATTGGGCAAATATTACATTTGCTTACTGTTATTTCCGTTTTCGTAATCTTCTTTTTGTTTCGGTTTTTGTTGGTCTGAGTTGCTATTTTTCGGTTTGTTGATAGTTTCTTCATGTGATATCACAGTACTGTATTTAATGATGGGACATAATGGTATGAGTTCAGGGAGTCGTTTCAGGCGACATTTGGTTATGGTCAGACAAAACGAAGGTGATCTTGTGGGTGATTCCTTTGCTGTTCCATGTTGAAAACCGCGTCTTACACTACTCGTTTCATGTTTCATTTAAAGAAAAATCGATCCTCGTTTCTCTTACACCATTTCTGGCAAGCTCTCATGAGCTTTTTATTGAATTAGTTTATTTCGTAGCATTTCTTTATTTGTAGCTTTCAACATCTGTTAAAAATGCACGACGGCTAGCTAGAAAGAATTTACGTTAAATTCATACAACATTGGTATCATATCTATCATATTATTTATGAATCTACTGCCTCAAGTTGCATCAATGAAGATCCGTCAGACTGTTTACATAATTCTTACTACACAGGTACCAATTGGAAATTTTAAACCGATCTAAAGGTTACTGAGGTTCTAAAGCCTACTACTTAACGACTATTTTTCGATGATTAGGTACTGGACATAAGAATTACTAGGGTAAGAAGCTATCACAATTGTAATATATGGGACGGGTAACAATACTACGCGACCGATCGTTAACGCAGCTGTTTATTAACTACCGCTTCCTAACCTCACAGTTCTTAACATATATCCCAACAATCAGCGTCATTGAATCTTGACTTAACATTACTTCTGTTGTTAATCGACGATTAGGTTTTTTTCGACGGAATATCGTAATGATTTCCCGACCGGTTTAATTCGTTAAAGTCACTGAGAACCGTATGAAAGTGAAAGACAAGGAGAAGGAATTCTGTTGTAAATGTCATAATAAAATGTATGTTTTAACTTTACAGCCAAAAGTGAACATTTTAACAAATACATGCGTCCCAGCTGACGGATATAATGTGTTATATCATATTAAATTTCTATGGCCGATCCGCAGAATAATCACCCAAGTCCGTTTAATGAGTTTTGAATGTTTATGTATTGTGATTTATGAAGGAAATTTAATAGCAATTCGCAAAGTAACGTGCGTTTTATAACGTTTATTATTTTAAGTTAAAATTTTATTTTGTAATTATTATTTTTTGCTACGATTACTTAATTATTTGTTATTATTTCAATGAAATGTAAACAATTTCAATCTTGATTGTATATTACTCGTTATATTAATTGGATGTCAAATTAATTTAACCTCAATTTAATTTTATTCAACCGTGGTAGTGTACCATTTATTTCTAGTATATCATTTTATAACTTTCGATTTTATTTTCTGTAATAGGCTTCTATTTCGTCTTACTTCCTTTTAATTAATTTGTAATTGTCTTAGCTAGTGTTTATTCACCTTCTTGGCACTTAACATTAAAGTGACGCTTGCCTCCTTGTTTCATTTTACCTGTAACTTTGATGTATATGTAAATAAGATTGTTTTGTAGGGGTGGAAGTGTCGAATAAATCAATATGATTTACAATAACGATTAAGAAAACCATTAGGTAACATGCATATCTCACAGTACTCCTAAATGTTCTTTATGGCATGTGCTGTCTGGTAATACACACTTGCCACAAAAACCGTCCAGAAGCTCGGAATAAAAACGGAAGTGACGTACTAATCACATTTTTACTGCAGATGTATATAAAACAAATACAGATAAACCGTAAAAGCCTACAGCTTCTATTTATAAAACCTTAGCTATTTACAGCGAACACCTTTCCGGTCAGTTAGCGCACACTCCACCGAGTAGTCATTGCCTACCCTTTCAACCCCTAACGCTTCAGTGTTCATATTCATAGTGTTGATCTGTCCGTATGCATTGCCGTTTGAAAAAGTCGCCTGAGTGAGGGCAGAATGGACTATTATTGGAATAAAAGTTTATCTACATTTCATAGAATTATAATTATTTTTAGTACCCAGCTTTGTTCCTTTATCGTTTTCCTTCGATATGATTGCATCTGCTATACAATACAATACCAAATGATTATCACAGTAATTAATTTTTATTAATTATAGACTGCCTCTTTGGTCGTGATGGCTGCAAGCGCGACTGCGGATCGAGAGGTCCTCGGTTCAAATCCCGGGTCGAGTAATTTAGGATTTTTTTTAATTTTGAAATTTTAGTAGTTGCTCGGAGGCTATATTTGTGCCCGGTGTATGGCAATAGTCTCACCAGCTATTCCATATTGGGACGTAAACGAAAATGGTGAAAGGTGGGAGTGTACTGCACTCGTTACATCATTACACAAATTTTTACAAATTAATAAAAAAACAGTTTTATTAGCATTAGAAACTTCAGTGCCATAAATCATTATATTTGATTGTAAAGCACAAAATAATTTAGACGGTATCTAACGTTACTGAAGGTGTTTGAAGACTGCTAATCCGCACATACCCAGCGTCAGAGACTATGTCCTTAACACGCACATGGCCTCGTACCCAACAGTGGAACCATAAAGGAACCGTCATCATCATCAGCCTATTGCAGTCCACTGCTGAAGATAGGCCTACTTTGAGGAGCTATGCCCATAATCCCCACGCTGGGCATGCAGTTTGGGAATCGCAGAGAACAGCTTCTCCTACGGCCTATGTTTCTGCTGATAGGCGGCCAGGGCATTTAGCTGTACATAGACAAGAAACCATAATCATACATACATAGACAAGAAACCATAATCATGATTAGAATTTTTTGTTTCTCATACAGTGCCGTTTGCATGACATGAACGAGTATTTATAACAGGATGAACAAAAACAAAATGTAATAACATAATCAGCTACAATAGTACGTAACACATTGCATGACATTCCTCGATAATTGTAAAACAATTAATACATTTATTGTAATTATGGCGTCGATTTTCTTAGACGTTTAATTGAATTGCAATTCTTGACATGTAATTTTATTCTTGACACATTATAAAAAAATCAATTAAATTTGACAGTTTATTAATTACTACACGCTGATGTGCGTAGTATTTTTTCTCATTAGTGCAATCAGTTAAAAAAATATAATTAATCTGATCGTATACCTTTATACAAGCGGAATTGAGTAATTTTTATACTGACCCATTGTAGTGTGCTTACATTCTTGCAATAAATGATAATTATTAAAAAAATAACTATTACATTTTTATTCATTCTTTATGCAGGCCAAGTTTAATTAATGAATAATACTCACTGCACGTGGCTTAATGAAGCAAAGTCCCGTAAACATATCAGCATTTGATGGCAGCGCATATGGACACTTGCTTTATGTAAGCAGACTAAAAGATCTTTCTTTAACATCTTAACCGAAGATCCGTGTTCAAGAATACAACCAAAAATTCAACAGTGATGAAGACGATGATGAGGAATTAGCAAAACTTTAAATCAGCGTTTTCTGAGTATGTCCGAGACGATCAATAGTCAAGAGCACGCTTCCGGTTTCCACAGTATCTCACGTACTAAACTGACCATCACTTAACGTTTTCCTGGAAACGAATGTTTGGTTCAACCGCGTATGGTGATCGTTTCAATAGGTTTCGACTTTATGAAAAATATGTTTGTGATATATGTCGGGGCTTACTTAACATACGAGTAACTAGCCCACCGTTGTTACAGTTAAATATAATAAAGAAAATGAAATGGTTTATTTATTGATTATTATCATTATACCTACTTTTATTTATTTAAATATTTAAACCATATGAGCCCGGGTCTGATAATATTGGATTTTTTAACTTAAAATTTCTAGTTAAAATTCCTAATAGTTGTTCAAAATCTGGATTTGTGATTCGGGTGTGGTAACAGGCTCACCCCTATTCCGTGATGGAATCTAATCGTACAACAATCCTCTGCTTATTTTTTTGGGCATTACAGGCGTGATGTAACTTAAAACTATATAATTGAAGTAAAGTAGAAAAGCGCACAATTATTTCATAATTTAAACTTTGGTTTAAATAACAATGTTGTAAAATAATAACAATTTCCCATACAACACAAAATATTCTACAAATTGTCGTAGAATATTTTGTGTTGTATGTTGTCGTACATTGGCACAAAAATATATGTAAAAACAGTATTACATAATTACATCAATCTAACAGCGACGTTTAAGTAACACCGTACGCTCAAATCGTTCAGAAACATAAAGGAGCTCTCAACACAATGATGTCGACATTCTTCCCGCAACTCAACATTCACCACAAAGGTTTAGCCGGCATTACCGCCATTATGATGTTGCTCATTAATCAACATCAATTATTTAGACGCGCTTTTCTTGTGAGATGATTAATACACTCCACTCATTAGTATTTCGGCGTAAGACCAGCCTTGGACTTTTTGTTTGAGAGCGGAATAACGTGAAACATCCACTATCAGGCGCCTCCGAAACCGTCGTTCGTAACTGTAAAGATGAATGTGGAAGAAGCACGTCAGGTCTGTAAGGATAGATATGTTGACCTGGCGTCGTATAATACATGAATATATGTAATAATGTAATGGAAAGTATGTCCATCTATTATGGAGATCGTAGATATAGGAATAAAAGTGTTTGTCGCAATATTGCATCATGCGGTCAGTCCTCTGTTTTGACAGGCTTATAGCAAACCTTAAGTCTACTAGGTCATTTAATTGTTTCTGAAAAAAACGTGAGACGTAATAGAAAATTTCTGTACAGCTGGTACAGTTTAGCGGCTTATAATCAAGACCTCCTCTGTACTGGCAGTTACTGGCACCATACTATAAATAAATCATAGAAAAGATGTTATTAAATTTGATAGCGTTCATTTCAAGAAATGTGTGCACATACACGCCGAATAATGTCGTTATGTTTACGTGCTGTCTGATTCCCGAATGCATGCTGAATATTGTTCCCAGATGCTTTGCGAAATAATGCAAACGACAAAGGTACAGATTTAGTGAGTCAGTGATAACAGGACTACAGGAATCCAACTTTTAGTAACATTTGTACATTTAGTATAAGCATTTATATTGTGAGTGCAATTAGAACATGTCCTATTGTAGAATAATCAAAGACGCATCATAATGTGTTAGATAGCTTACGATAGTGTTAGATAGACAGCTTACGATAGAAATGGTGGCCTGTATTGTCTATTTGCATAGTCCACTACACATTTCACATCAAAACTCATTTATTTAAATTTCAGCGTCACTGTGGAAATGGGTATAATAGCGTTTCGAACAGAAAGAATTAAAAATTTTTGAGAATGATGCAATAGATTTTGATTTCGCTATCTCTTTGAAAGCGTTTAGCTACTTAGTAAAATACTAAGCATTACACTTAGTCTTTTCAGCTTTAAGCCCATTTAAGGCTAAATCAAGACATTATCATAGTAAACACTATTCAAGGCATGTTACTCACAACAATCATTTACAATCTGTACATCACACGTTTCTACAATCTTACACACATACATATTGTCACGCCTATTTCCTAATCCTAGCCACGACACACTTTACAAACTTTATTTTATTGTAACATAAATGTACAGGTAAATATATTACCACTGGTTATTTATTTTATAATACTCTGCCAAAACGCACTTGGACAGTGTGGCAGACCATCACCTGTCTGATTCTGAAAACAGACCCGTCCACCCATGGAACGACAAAAAAACCTGATGATTATACCTTTAGAAAAGGAAATGCCTTTGAAAGAAATTTATGTACAGCTTATAATAACGTCAGCATATTTTATCATTCAGCGTCTTTTTTATTTAAGACTTCAGGTTACAGCAACTTTGTACAAAATAGCCGGGAAATACGGGGGATTATTTTTTATCCTTTATTTGAACTCTTTGCGAACGAAGCTTTGTCTGTTTGCAGTCTAACAAATTGTACACAATTATTTTTAGCGACCACGCTGCTAATTATGCAATATTGTAGGTATATTATAAACCAAAGCTTCACCTGATAATCTGATGTGTTCCTTTATGTGGTCTCTGGTTATGAACTCTTACAGACATTCATATGTATATGTTCATTTCAGGTTCCTTACGGGATAGGCAATGCCAATATCCCTTTAGTGGTATTAAGCTCTTGTCTAAAAAAGGCGAATTTATTAATTACTTCAAAATGTAATGTTAAAATTTATAAGCATTTTTGCTTTACTTTTAATAATTTTGTGTGTTCTAATTAGTTTATTTCAGTGAAAGCAAATTTAAATTGCTTAGTAATTTCAGTTGAAATAAAAAATAATAATTATAGAACACGATAATGGCTCCAAAATATTATTCTTTAATTTATTTTTAGCGTATTATACGGAATAACTAAAGAAAAGAAAGTATTATAATTTATCGTTACTTATATTATAAACTTCCTATTTCATAGTGGGAACTAAAGGTTACTGGTTAAACGTGGGACTGTACTACACTTCTCTGCCTTAATCTTCGGGGATTACAGGCGTGATTTTATGTTATAATACTTTCCCCATACAAAATGATTTAAGAGAAAAGAAATTCGATCACGTTCATGGCTATATACCTTTAGATCTCTTTGTATTCCCTAAACTGGATAAAATCTCAAAAAAAAGTTAAGCAAACAATATAAATACATAGCTTTGTTTACATTTCTTTAAATTTAATTATCATTGAGCATTATTTATTCGTTACATTATTCTACCGCTTAAAACGCCTACTTATTAATATTAAAAATATTTACCTTCAAGAAAATTTATAAGTTTACTTACATTGTTCGCAATTATTACTAATTGCCGTTTCTCGCCCTTATTCGTTTTTTCTTGTAGTCTAGATAAGAATTATAAACTGTATAAACGGTCATTACAAATTCGCTACCTACACAATCCATCGAAAATCAAGCAGAGGGGACACACTTAGATGTCTGTATGTGCATGGTATACGACATTGACAATCTGGTATTGACATGTCTCCTGTTCGCTCATACATGCTCTAAAATCAAAATATAGACGAAATGTCTCCTGTAACATTTAAAATATATTCCGAAAGTTTTTCCCTAACTGCCTCGTCATTCGTGTTGGTTGCAAGTGGTATTATTCGATTTTTCTTATTCAGATGTTCTAGTATTGACTCGGAGTATGTATTCCCTAATGGGACGTAAACGTTAATGGTGAAACGTGGGAGTGTACTATACTCTTTTGCCTACCTGTACGAGGATTACAGGCGTGAGAGGTTTCGTTTTTTTCCTTTGGCTGCTATCAACGCACTATACCCAAATCTCTGGGACATATAATTTTGGATCAATTTGAGTCTTAATAATTGGAAAGATTATTTTGTCATTTGTTAAAATGCGGGCCTAATAAGAAAATACAAAATACTAAATTTGTATATATACTCATACCAATCACTTACTGAGTAAAATAGAGGTATTATTAAGGCTCTCAATATTCTACGATAGCATTGGTTCAAATGAGGTTGAAGAGCTAATAGATAAATAAAAACAAATACGCACGATGCTTAATGAGGAACATTTAGCGTTGAGTGTCATTGAAAACCTCATATATTGAATATTCAAATACTAATTCCCGTTAATTTATTCAACCGTTCACAAACGCAAATAGTGGCCGGTGAATTGCTATCCCAATTATTTCCATTATCACGAACCAATTGGAAATTAAATTAAAATTCTGTTCGAATGCAATCTATGTACATTAATAGTTAGTTCAATTTCATTTTAAATACAATTTTCTGATTAGTCTTTACGGCTTCATCGAGGGAGCTCGAGACAGCTTAAGAACTCGAAAAATGGGGAGAAGGAGGTTAGGAGGCAGGAATTTCGACTTCATGACTAATAGAAAACAGGCTTTACGACCTTTTCCTGAGCGTCTGGCCTGTAGACTGGACTTCCCCTTGAATCCTCTTTGAGTTGATCTGGTATAACTGTTTAGGAAGGGAAATCTTGCACATGTTTAAAATTTATTAAAGTTCGCAGGAATTAACTAAGAAGAGTCCGGATGTGACCTATATTGGAATCTTACACAAATTATACTATCTATTATGATATATGGTAGATTTTCATATCGATTTCAAGATCCTTTGTGGTCTAATTGGGTTTTGTGGGGAATAAGCCCGGATTCACTTTATTTCTATCGGACCGGCTATGCAAAAATACTTCAGATGCTTGAGAATCATGGTGGCGTTAATTACGTAACATCACGGCAGTAATCCCCGAAAAGGAGTGCCAGGAGCCCGAGGAGTGCAGTACACTCCTACGTTTCATCAGTTAAGTTTACATCCCGTTATGGAACAGGTGGTGAGTCTATTGTCATACACCGGGCACATATCCACACTCCGAGCCACTACCAGAAAATCTAAATTAGAAAAATCCAATAGTACTCGATCCGGGTTTTGTACCTAGAACCTCTAGATAGGCAGTCGGGCTTGCAACCAACACGACCAATGAGGCAGTACATCTAAGTAATACAATTAATCAGCTTAATTTATTTATTTACGAAAATCAAGTAGCCACAATCGCCAATAAACGTACAGTTTCGGAATTTATTTCCTAACAGAGCAGCCCCTACCCATTACTGTCAGGAATAGCGGGCTCCGGGATAATATTAAGGTCAAGCTCATGTAACGTACAATTCGTGTGTATACTCACCTGCAAGAAAACTATGAAAGGCAGAACGTTAATCTATGCCAATAACACCGCTTTTTTGGCAGCTGTTTTGGTTAAATGTCACGCAAAAATCATCGCCATTATTAATTATAGATAGACAAATAATGTCTCAAAAAGGGCTCATTGTGGTGAAGCGTTTGCAGATTGGAAAGAACCCTGTAAAGTTTAATAACGCGTGCAAACGTCAGCCCTTTAATAGATGAACCCTGAGGGCAAATTTTCAAACCGAAACATTTTAATGAAAACATTTTGGAAATATTTCGTGCTTCCGTAGAATTCTCGGCTAAGGTTCTAATACCTACAATATTACAGGTTTTCTCCAACATTAATTTTATAACATCAGTTAATAAAATAATACACTTTTCTTAAAGAAATATTTTGGTCTTAAAAATGGCCACATTTTTTTCCTAACTTACTTTTTATTTTAACCTGTTTTTCCTTAACAAATCTTTATCGTTTATAACTTCGTTTCAAACCTATGGTTATACTTAGTAAAAATATTTGTATCGATATCGCAAGTAGGCTTACTGGTAAAAAGAAATATTTTTGGTCATGAGTAATTCGAGTTAGGTTTGGAAATGTATCATCCGCTTATTGCTAAATTCACCAGCAAAATCTAGCCTATAATTCTGCTCACTGAACATTGTCGTCCCTCAGCTATTCAAACCATCTCGCTCTATCGGATTTAAATCGGCTACATTTGACCTCATACGTACATTTCATTATTCCACTACGGTACGTGCGAGAAACCATGTGATAAGTTCAAGTTATTTCAAATATCACAAAGAGTGAATTCAAATACATTTACGCAGATATAGGCGATGGCTGTTGAAGATTGTGAATATTTCTCAATTTTGAAATTTTTAATATGTCAAGTTTGTAAGTGAAACGTTTGCATTATTCTGTTTAATTGTTTTTATTTCTTTAATCCAAAGTACACATACATACATATCCTCACGCCGGCTCCCTTACGGGGTAGGCAGAGAGCACGGAGTGCCAAACATGTCTATCCTTA
>DVOY01000012.1:0-20509 GCA_018237585.1 Apyrrothrix maculosa | reverse complement strand
ATTTGTATTAACTAACGTTCTAAATTTTGTGCGTTTCTTATTTGTAATACTACAAACAACAATGTTTGTTACTTCCCTAAAATTCTTTATGATTGTATAGAAAATATTATTTATTACGCGCTGTTACTTACCTCACAATTTTGTATTATTTCGGCTGTAATTTAAGTTGCATTTAAACATATTAATTTTACACAAAATTGAGTTCACAATTTAATTCCAATTTTACACAAATAAAATATTTTAATATGAAATGAAACTGCAGATTATTTTTATTCATATCATGGTCAATAAAATCAACAAAACGGCAATGACGGGGCAATGAAGGGGGCAATCAAATGTTACTCCGATACTCTTTGTAAATAATCCTTTAAGGGACTCGTCGTCAGACGTCAGACAGGATTGCAGTCAAATTGACGGAAATTATAAATGTCCTCCAGCTGCAATGCTCGCGTCAGGTGGGTGAACCACCTGTTACTTCCCTACAGAACATAAAAAATCCTGCTTTATCTGGAACACGCTGTGCTATCGAAGAGTTTAGTATTCCAGAATACATTTAGATTGCAGAATACACAAGAGGGAATGAATCGAAATTGTCCCATTACCGAGATTTGGTTTCATCTGGATGCAAATGAGCGCAACACTGTGTTACACGGAATATCTGAGGTGGGCTTAGGCACGAGTTTCACTCTTCATAATGTAGCGAGAAACGAGTAAAATGCCAAACTAGTAAAACAATGAGCGATATGTACATATTTTATCTCCATTTATACCGATTACAAGAAGACGTTTACAATTCCAAATTAAAACATTTTTATTTGAAGTCTCATTTACTGGAATCAGGGAGACGTCATAAACGTCCGGATTATTTATTGATTTCTGGTGTTATTTCTGTTTGCGTGAGAATTGATATATACATCTATACAGAGCATCGATCTCACACTAAACATAAAACTGCTACTAAAACGAAGCTCTCATTGATACAATGATAACAGATATAAAGAAGTTACAAACAACGATGACACACACAAAAATGATACAATGATACAACGATAGTGTATACAATTATCATACAATATCATGGATACACATGATACAACGTTCGTAGCTCATAGGTAGCTGAAATGGTGTTTTGGCGGTGGTGGTGGAGCGCGACAATAATACAGATATTTTCCGTGATTTATTAGAGTTTAACATTTAAGTTCAGTTTACGTCGACTATCTCATGCACCGTTAAGATCGTGAGGCGCATGGCAAGCACCAGATAAATCTGAACACAATGGACTTATTATGATTATCATAGGTCGTGGTTATTCTCGGACGTTTCCTTATAGGCATGTATATATCCAGCATGTGCTTTTAAACTGTGTTTAAGTCAGACTAATGTCTTTAATAGTATGTTTGTTCTACTTCTTCATACTTATTACTAATAGCTAACGAAAAGAAGGTTCTAGAATAGTCATATAATATTATGAGATGTTTGTATACCTTTGAAGACCGAAAATTATGTACAATTTGGAAAAGAATATGCGAGGTATTATTTATTTTTTAGGCAGATTCAGCTAGGTATGTTTTGAATTATAGCTGGATTTCGGTCTGAAGGATTTAGATATGGAACAGGCATACATTGTGGATTACAGTGCCAGAAGACAACTACAATTGGTACATACAACAGCAATGTCGGCTGTTATGCGTGAAATACGAGCTGCGTCCACAGAGGCGAAGTTCACAATATTCTAAATGGTAGTTTAACGATGTACGCATTAAACAATGTGGAGAAAAAATACTAGTACATGATGAATATTTGTGAATTTTCGAACTAAAGGTGCTGGGCACTAATTGGAATAATAATTATAATACTGATTGTTTTTGTATTTGGAATTATAATAATGAGATTATTCGAGAGAATAAAATAGAAATTATTTGTCAAAAATATTCTTAAAAAAATATAACTATTAATTATTGAATTTCGTTGTTTCAAATATAAATTTCAATTCCACAATATTGCTGTTTTATGTGACTAAGTTCTAAGGAAACTATAGGTAAATTAGTAGCACAAAATGTGCATATAATGGACTATATTGTACTTTTAACAAAACATGTAACCTTTAATAACTGTAGTGCACATTTTGAAAAACCGAGAATCCTCTAAAGAATATCTCCCTTATTGTGCGCTGTAAGTACTGTTTTATGTACATTGCTTTTAAATATACTGGTATTCGATTGTATAAAGTTTATGGTGTCGATATTACATGTCGGCGTGTTTTCGCATTGTATTCATTCACTCTCATCAATTTTCCTAAACGCGCTTATAGAAATAAAACTTCATAAAACGATATAGTCTTATTAATTCTAATCCGTGGCACCGGGCCGAGCCGCGTGAAGCCACAAGAATGCGCCAACCTGTGAGCAGATGCGCCTCTACGCCCTCCCAACAACACTAGCGAATTTTCATGATCACCCTTTATATAACTTGTAATTGACACCGAGCTAACGATAGATATTTTAAAGGATTTTTGTCAGGACACCTTTGTATGTCTACAGCATGGTGCACGCAATTGTGCCATCTTGTGGTCTATAATATGGGTACTTTATGTTTTAGAAATAGTTAACAGTTAATAGACTAATGAATATGTTGGCATAAGTCCCATAAGGCCGCTTGATCACAAATTCAGCAGGCCCTATGCTATGGCGATCAGACAACCGATAAACATACTTAAATACATATGTACTTATATGCACAAATCTTACTCCTGGCTCAGAGTAAATACTCATGTCCTTCAAACAAATATTTGTTCTAACTGGGATTTGAACCCACAACCTGCGGCTCACTGCAACAACAGATCACCACGTCGGCTACCTAATTGCAGCCAATGAGCATAAATAGGTAATTGCGGATAAGATGTAATAGTTGCTCAAAACAAGGACGCTTTACTTTTCTTAAGGACTGATTCGGAACACCATACGTTCTTAACATAACCCCGCGCACTAAGTGAACAATAGAAAGCTTACCCTTATTCAGTTTAACATTTAACTCTGAACTAATCAACAAGCACGGTAAACTGGTCTTAATAATAATTTAACTTTTATCTAATTTATTCTAGCCATAAAATTTTACACGCTTTAACGACCCGTATATTAATTGATTCCAATGTGAACTCTATTATCTGCTGCTTAATGTTCATTTTATAATGTATGATTAAATTTAGATTTGGCTCGATGAAGGAAAAGTGTCAAGAATTATTATTCTTTATTGACCTTCGTTTTAATCATTTAAATGGTCGGTAACTACTTTCTTAGTGTTTATTAAGTTGGTTATATATGAATTTGTTCCGCAATGCAACGCATAACACACATATATTAGGAGCAAAATTTTAATATTATTATATATAATCAATTATCTGTAAATAAAAATATTAACGTAACAAAATGTAATATCACGCCTGCAATTCCCAAAGACGTAGTTAGAGGAGTATAGTACACTCCCACGTTTCACCAGTTACGTTTACGTACCACCATTGAATAAGATCTGAGCCTAGCGCCATACAGAGGGTACAAATCCAAACTTCGAGCCACTACTAGATATTTATACTAGAAAAATTCAACTACAAAAATTCAACAGTTCCCGACCCGAGGATCGAACCTAGGACCTCTCGATCAGCAGTCGCACTTGCGACCACTCAACCAAGGGGGCATTAATAACCTCATTGACAACTTACACAACTGAACTAACACTAATAGTCCAATTCCTGCAGTCCTGTTCGAGGTCAGTTGCAGATCTCTGCTGTGTGCTCACCAGTCAGTACTTGTCTTGTAATGTTCTAACGTTATAGAGTAGGAGTGGTAGAGATACGAAGTGTTACGTTGTCCCAAACCGTAGCTATACAAGAACAAATTTAATCCTAACATAAGCTACACTTAAGATCTGAAAGCCTTACTTAACCTAACTGACTTATCGAATTGGGTCACCGACATCCCTAAGTTGGTCCTATATATACAAATGTAGAGCCGTGTAGAGGCCGTCTTAATGAAACGCCATACTACGCTTTGTGGTCTAGAGTTCAAACGCAGCAACAGAACTGTGCCGCCGTGCATCGTTTTCACGCAAGTCCTATTTTCAACCAAGTTCGGTATTTTCATACGGACGACATAATTTTTTTTGTAACAAAACGTCTAAATTACACGCAATAGTTTCTTGAATGAATAACAAAAGTTCTTAATATTATCTTGCTATTAAAAGTCTTCTTCTCTTTATCCATATGTACAAAAATATGCCTAAATTTTGCATTAGCAATAACTTTGTTCACTTTTGTATATTTTAACTAATAATGGAATCATGAATAGAAGTTCTACTGAATAATAATAGAACAATAAAATATACGCGAATTAAAATGTTGGTTCCGGTACAAATCTGTACAACCATAAAAGAATGGTATGAATGTACGTATGTGGGTTTGGGGTCAAGGAATTGGAGATAATTCAGAAATGGCTTCGCGTGGGACTTTACGAGCCACGCTTAATAACATTCGCTTTTTGTGTCCGACGCATTTCTGTCTACGTGTTGCCGCTGGTGACTAATGTGTGCACTGTAAACAAACTGTACACCTTGTTCTTCACATGCTCGGCCATAGACATTTAGGTATTCAGAAGTATCTCTTCAAAATGGATGATTCATTTACTAACTTCGTAACTTCACGCCTGTGATCATTTACTAGCTGATTCATATTTATTCATTGTATGTTATCATCATTTCTGCCTACTGATGTCCACTGCTCTACTTAAGGCTCATCCGAAGATGTCTGCAGCTCGCGGTTCTGTGGTTTTTGCACCCACCGGTTCCTTATGGCCCAAACCAGGTCATCGATCCATTTAGTCCATTTAATGAATCTGCATTATTAATATATGTATGTATGTAGATTTAGTATTAAAATATTTAAAACAGTAGCCAAAGCTGTTTGTAACAGTGTAAAGATTAATGACATACAAACATACGGGTATCTGTTGATAAGTATTTTATAACACTTGCAAGGTGCTCTAATTAAATATGTTAAATGTTTAAACCTTTATGATAAAAACAAGCCCTTTAGCAACTTGTTTCATTGATAGCGATTGAACGAGAAGCGAATACGCAATTGCTTTTTTATACATAGAAGAAGCTATAAATATTTATAAATGTAGTTACAAATATTTAAGAATAAATCACGACTGTAAGGGCAGAGGTATTCTGTACTTTGTGCTGACCGCCTTGTAGGAGACCTGGAGTAACGTAGCATATCTAATGATAAAATAAAAAAAAAATATATATGAAAAGAGTAATATTACGGAGTCTGGATCTTGGCCCGATATATGCCAATGGGATAACCACGACCTATTCAATGGCGGGACGTAAACATAACTGGTGTATACTACACTCTTCTGCCTACCTCTTCGAGGATTACAGGCGTAATGTTATGTTATATAAGCGATGTTTTTTACCACTTGTTATTATTTCTTTCAGTAACTTTTTTCAATATTTTCTCTTTCTACGCTCGCTATATGAATAAAACCTCCATTAAAAGTAACTTTTAATATTCTGACACCTGTCGTATAATAATTAATAAAACATCATCAAAGACTTCGTTATATTAATTAAGAGAAAATAAAATAGCCCTATTAAAAGCATTGACGAAATAATTTATAGTTTGCTAAATTTTGTCTTAATTACTGAAATTATTAATTGGTGTACTACATACGTATCGATGTTGCGCCACTCGTCGCTTGAACATCTGCTTTATAATTATTTAGTTAGAGTTATGTCTATTAATTTTAAATTCTTATTTAGTTTTATGCTCCATTGATAATAAATACAATGTTTATGAAAAACATTGAAAATTAAATGACGCATCAAAGTTTATTGCTGTTTATTCTTTTATTTATTTATTTAGTTTCTGAGTTATTTTATTGTTTACGTTTATTTTTCTTATTATTCATGGTTCTATATTATATTTATAAATGTAAATCTTAAGTTGTTCTTGTTATCGTGTTTAAGAATCTTGCCATTGTAGTACATGATCATATATACATTTGTTATTAAGTAATTGGTATAATTATCATAATAAACACTTTTATTGTCTCACAACTGCACATGGGCGTCCTCACAATGATAAGGTTAAGGCCATAGTCTGCCATGCTGGTCAAGTGTAATGTATATACTTGCCTTAACAAACAAGATGTAAAACTATGTGGTGTATAAGTTTCCTCAAGATGTTTTTCTTCACCACTATAACAAGTCATTTTTAATACTAAAGCACTCCTAATTTTATAAAAGAAAAGGTGAAGGTGATTTGAACCTGCTACACTCGCAGTGGAAGTTTGAATTCAAAACCACAAACAAGGCTATCACAGGTTTCAATTGTTAATACGAATCAGAACATATAACGACAAACTTTATATATCTGCTTTTAATTTTTACTTAACTTGCGCAAGCGGTGAGGCAGACAGTCCTCATGAATGTACTGTCTTAGCAAGATCAATACAGGAAATGCGTCGACACCGGACTTGAAGAGTAAAGTTGAATTTTACCTCAACCGGTCGAATTAATGACAAATAGAGGAGCCGTATGTTCAGTGATCGACAGTTGGACTTCACTTTGATATTAATAGCTTTAAACATTATTATATTACATTTTCCCTATTACGTAGGAAAAAGTGCCTCCGCCATGACCTCGCTGAGACGGGTGGCGGCTCTTGAAGAAGAACCTAGGAGAGGTTCGAAAATAGTAGAGATTTTCCCAAAACAACACATAGATATGCTCACTAAAGTTTAATGGAGAACATTTTGTATTGCTTCTCGCTTAACGTAGTTATATATAAGTTATTCATGTCACCTATACCCGACTCTCACTTTAATTTGTAGTTGTATCAGTGGATTTTTTATCTATACTTTCGTAACTATTACCATATTAACCGTGCCTTGTCCACGATATAGTGTCCTGATTGACTATAAAGATAAACAGACGCCGCTACCGGACACCATGAGTATAATTAATAAAACCGATTGAAGCCTTTCCGAGAAGCAACGCGATAGACACCGAAATACGTGTCGCGTGTAGAAACCGGTACAGCAACTGTCACATGGCGATCTTGTGTCCGACACGCCGCAGACTGCTGAACTGTGGACACCTAAACACATGATCAATGGTTTAAATCCGTATAAATGAGATAAACTACATTTGTCAAAATGTGGCTTTCTAGGCGTATGTTGTCGATTTTAGATTGTCACTTTTGTTGCGATCAGGCGGTGTCGCCAAACGCTAGCCTATGAATCTTCGTTAGGAATAAATTTGCAGTATTGCACATAGCAGTTATCTTTTCCGTTTCAAAATTTCATTCAGGCACAACGTTATTAATTTGGGAATACCAGACTTTCAACTCGACTCATGTCAGTACAGTAAGGCACCAGCAATCAAAATTAGTGCTGTACGTGAGTGCAATACCACATCAAAAAGATGAGCAACCTTTTTTGCGTTCTCGCTTAAGTTTTTATCATTGTGTATACTATTTTTCTGATTTTATTTATTTCTTATATTTGAAACAATATATTATTTTATTATTATTATTACTTTTGTTGTGTTATCTATACTGTTATCTTCAGTTATTGAAAGTTCGAGTGCATTTTACTGAAATTTTAGAAATTAATTTATTGACGTACTGTTAAATCATGGTTTGTCGTCCGTCTGCGGTGACCCTAACTTCTAGGTGTGAAATGAGCAGTTTTCTACAGACATCGACCTATTCGAAAGTCAATTTTATTGCAATGAAAATAAAGTATATTTTACAATGAAAATTGGTTAAGATGCAACTTTTTGTGCACGTCAAATTGTCTTGTTAATACATGTTTTGCCCGATCTGATGTGACAAGTACCACCCAGGAGGTACGTTAAAGGGTCTTAAAGTGAAATGTGAATTATAAACAGCTTTTGACAGCAACTAAAATAGATTTACAAAAACAAGCCTGATGACGATAACGCTAACGGAAAGGAATATTTTGGCTAAATAATTTTTATCTCTGTACAAAGAGATGTATACTATAAAAAAAATATGCAAATTGTTAGAGGAGATTACACATACACCGAAATAACAAGATTTATCCTGAGAATTGATGTGGCACTCTTATAATTACGGCCGCGTCAGTAACATTACATGCTTTCTATAAACGTAAACAAAATTTACACAATATGTCTAGGTCTAGGTTACTAAGGCGAGTTCCGTATATCTACATAGAGCTGCAGTGGTACATGCGTATCTCTTATAAGAGCTTTATCTCGCTGAGACGCACATTTGTAGGATTAAAGCTCTAAGACTGTACAGAAAGGATAGAGAGGCATACTTTATGAATGCGTCTTAATATCAGTGGCGTGATAAGTGTGAAATGCTCCTTGTCTAGTTCCTTGTGAGATCTTTTTTTTTAGAAATGTTTTCTACATACGAGTACATACAGACTGTAGCATGCTTATACTTTGAAATTTGGTAATAATCTGACCATTTCTTTCTATAATTGTCAATGTTTGAAAAATTAATGATAGTTAATTTTGGAAAAAATAATTCATATACTTAATACATCTTAGTTCTATCATTCTACGTAATATCATGCCTGTAATCCTCGAAGAAATAGACAGATGGGTGCAGTACACTCTCACGATTTACTAGTTACGTTTACGTCCCAAAATGGAATAGGTGGTGAGCCTATTCTAATATTATATTTAAGGAGAAACGGAAAATGTTGATATCTAACCAAATGTCACATTGACAGCAACGGCTGAATGTTATGTCAAGTTGTCTCACTTTTGCTGGAGACAGCGTTTGAAACGTTCAGGCGCATCACTTATACTCGTAGTTGTGTGTCGTACCTTTAATGTTACTGGAAAACCAGAAATTGATAGAAATGTTTTGTGAATACATCCTTTGTTTGAATAGATAATTTGTAAGTACTTTTGTGTTTTGCTTATAATATCTATATTATTAACTGAAATGTTTTACCGTCATACAATAAAATTAATGTTAGACAAAATGAGAAATTCAACCATCTTAAAACGTAACCCATATTTTGATATAGATTATAAGTTACCATAACACAAATTTAGATTGCCTAAATCTTCTTACATCTACGTATAAGAGAGATACGTTAAATATAATTTAATGTAAAAATAATTTATTACAATTGCATCACAACAGTTTTATGAATTGTTAATAGTACAAAGAATATTTAAGATCAGATTATCAGCCTATTACGTGTTTAAGAATAAAAGCGACGACACAAAGCAGCAGGAGATGCTGTTAGCGTCAAAAACGATTGGAAAAGTGGGCGGAATGGTCATAAAGTAGTTTGTGATATATGACAAACAAGCTAATAAAAATAGGATTGACTTCATTGGGGTTTGTTGACAATTATTGTGATAAATGAATAGTGTTGCCATTGAATGACAAAGCGCATGAAACCCGAATGGGATTATAATTATATAAAAATGCTATAACACATCTGAAAGTTTTCCATGATGTTATTTAAGGCGTTTAAAGTTTACTGGCGTAGCTGATTATGGCTGTAACCTTATAATTAGAACGGTGAAGGGCGAGGTCTGCGCAGCTGGCCAAGTGATATTGGTTTCATCACGAGGCAAAAATTCAAAAAATAGGACACATGTCTTAAAATTAATTATCTACATACGTATAGAAATATCGATTAACAATCGACAAAAAATCAATATTCGTTATAAAATAGATTTTTAATTTTAATATATTAATAGTAGCGTTAAAGCGCGAAATCAAAAAAGGCGTTTGAAGATTTGCACCTACTCATTCTTACGTTACTATTATTCACGTTCATTCTTACGTTTTCTTAGGATCATACGTAATATCACGCCTGTAATCGCCGAATCATAAACCCTGTAATCTTAGTATCGCAGTTACATTATTCGTTACCAACGAATATCTAGTCCAATGCCTACTTCTCAAAGAATCTTAGCTAAATATAGTATATGGATATTGATCAGTGGGTCAATGTCGGTGTTGGCGTTATCTCATTACGGAAGATAGGTGTGAAGCGGGCGGCAGTGTCGTGTTGCGCACGTGCGATTTACTATCGAGGCGGTGTTAAGCCACTATACTAAATTGGCTTTAAATATTATTATTACATTTACAGAACGACTATTCATCACACTAGACATTGGTTATATAAATATGAATAGTAAATCGTTTTGTAAATTGAAGCAAAATGAAAGGATTTAGTAAACTATGGGTTGCCTAGCTTTATGTTTGATTGGACTGGAAAAGATACTAGTTGTTTAAAAACGACCGATAGATTATTCTAAGAGGAATTAGAACCGTTCGATACGACCAGCTATGTAGCTTCAGTCAGTAAGATACCTACACTAGTTTTGCCACTGAAAACAGTGTACAGTAACAGCTTGTACATCACAACACGAACAAAGCACTTGCTTTAACGACATAACAATTTGTTCCCGTAACATCCACGAGTTTGATGGGACCCTCGCATGTCGAACTTGCGGTCTATTATACATATTCAGGTGGGAATTTTGAAAATATTCTTGGGTAATATCGGTCGAGAACAAGCACGTATACACCGATGAAGCCAATACAAACGTGGTAATTATGTTATGTATGACGATTATTATCATAAACATACAAATCCTTAATTTCAATGTATCACAAATTTTAATGTATGACGATATAAAATTTATAAAGTATTATGTATGCAATGAGGCTGGATTAATTGCTTTATATTTGTCATGCCTTGAACTGCACGGCGTTAGAAAAGAGTAGATTTGAAATTGCGTTCCATTGATTGTTGAAAACGTTAGTTTTGCAAGTTCGTTTTACAACTGTCTGCGCGTGGCGGCTTCTCTCGGCATGCGTGTCTCCACTAACGAAGTGTCTTCATAGGGCGATACGGAGATGGTAATAGTAGAATGGGACATTAACAAGCGGCCCGCCCGCTAGGTGGCGCCGAGATAGCCCGCTTATCTTGTATCGCGTAACGGAAACCGTGGAGACGATTCGCTCGAAAAATATATTAAATAGACGTTCATCGAACAATTAAGTGTTTTTTAAAGTTTTATAAATACCAGGTACTCTAAAAAACTGATAAAATGAAATTAGCTTGGGCTTTTTGTCAAATAATATTGGTACTATTACAAACTCTGGCATTTATATTCGTATTCAGACTCAGTTGCCTTTTTTATATATTTGTATGTACAAAATATTTTTTAACAAATTAATGTATTTGATAAAGTTCGTGCTGCTCACCATAGTGTATATTAACAAAAAATCTATAAGTCTAGTTTGATCAAATTATGTGTTCGATTTAACTCACGTATGTTTTTTAGGGCTAGCAAGATTAGTTTCGGAACAATCGGAGGTCCGCCTTTATGGAATTCCTCCGCTTGGAGCGAAGTCACGACGGATGCGGCGGTTTTCGTATTAAAAATAAAATATATATGAGACATGTCGATGCATAATTCACATAATCGTGTATATAAATTCTTACAAATTATAAATAGTAACGTAATTTTTGTCATGTAGCCTATATTTAATAAAATGTTTGCAATAAACTGAATTGAATTCGATATAAGTTTGAAAAAATCATTTAATATGAATTAAATGTGACTCCATGCCCTCCGTTGTCCATTAGCGCGCTACCGACAGCCTGCGCCCTCGGCCCTTCGATAACAGAACGAGATGACACCCAGCTTTTTGTTAATCGTTATTTATAGCGTTTTTATTTCAAACTTTTCAAACAACCGAGCCGACTTTTGTTCTAAACGAGCGGTCTGTTTCTGTATTTTTTGAAAAAACAATATGTTCCGTTTTATCTTCTCTCTTTCTAATTTAAGGCTTTGCGGGTGATATCACTGTATTAGGGCGGTTAAACGTTATTGTAATAGTACAGCCAATGTCGGTTTAGTTTATTGAATACAGGATTTTATTGACGTTTAAATGATTGATGTTTAGAAATTTAGTCAAGAAGTTTGGATATTATTATTATTATAAAAAAATACTTGATACTACACGAAAAGAGATATTGCAAAATTTAACATTCCTAAATTAACCATTCCTAAAATTTTAAGTACATAGTTATTTGGTTGAAATATTCAAAATTACCAATTGAAAAAAATCTAACAGTGATATTTTTAAAATCACTGTTACTTTTCATTTCCAATAAGTTAATAATTTGAAATACAAAATGAAAATAAATAACAAACCAAATGGGACTAAACAGATTTTGGTGTAACTTTTTATATAAAAGCCAATGTTGCAATGTCAGTGGCGGCACTTTTAGCGGAACCAGTTATATGATTTGAATAATCATTCCACCGTTATCGCACGATCTATTTTTGAAAATGTCAAGACGACACGACACCGACATGACAACGACACGCCAACGACATGTTGTACCTGTCGGCTAATCGACACGTCAGAACGTGTTGGGACACATGAAGTCGATGAACTTTAACATTTTTATATTGTAAGTAACAATACGCCTTTAATCCAGGAAGAGGTAGGCAGAGCAGTGTAGTACACTTCCACCTTTTACCAATTACGTTTTCGTCCCATTATGGAATAGGTGGTCTGTCTATGCCCATACACCGGGTACAAGTTCAGACTCCGAGCCACTTTTTATATTAAACTGATACTAAACGAAAACTCAGTGCAATGAGATTCTCTGCAAATCACGAGAAGAGTTCTTATCAGATAAAATGAGTAATTTAACACCTTCAAGTCAGCGATGATCATTGGAAAAGTATTGCTTAATTTAATAGTTGTCTTCATCATAAAACTTACCAGCCTCTCCCTCCTACTTTTTCATAAATAAACAAATTATCATGTAAACCAGCGTATTCTGGTTACGTCAAAAGTGAAACCCACTGTTTAAAATTCCGGTTTTTCAGGTCCAGTAGCTTATTATCTGTGATAATAATCAATAATATAAACCAGCATTATATTCTGTGATAATAATCAATAATATAACCAGCAATAAATAATAGATTATATATTTTTAAAAGAAATAATGCAAAATATCTCACAATCAAATTAGTCAAGTCTTTTGAAAATGAAATAATCGATATTTCTTACTCCGTGGCCATCTCTAGCACCTGTCTGATGTCAAGTCGTTGCCACTGCTCGATCAAAAGTCCCGCGATCCGTTTTTAAACGTCGTTTTTCTTTTGTTTTTTCTTTTTTCGAAATGATGAACGATGACAATCTATCTGTTATTGATCACGTTTAAAACACAGATAATTAAAAAGTTTCGTTAAGTTGTATGTGTATGTTGTTCTAAAGAATTTCAAATACTAACGTGGGTGACTACTTTCAATTTTGAATTTGTACAATTAATTCTATTTATATTACAACTTCTATAATTAATAATTCACACTTAAAGTTTGATCTTAATTTGTAACTTAGGTGAATTTTATAGGACTCTGATAATAATTAAACAGTATGGTATGAAATATTTATAATCTGTGAAAATAACGATCGAACTTAGTAAACAAATTTAGATACGATTCGTGAAAAGTAGTTACAGTACTGCCTCGTTGGTCGAGCCGTTGCGAGTGCGAATGCCCATCGAGAGGTCCCGGGTTCCCGCGTCGGGTCGTATTGGATGTTTCTTACTAGAATTTCTAATTAAAATTTTTAGCAGCCACTCGAAGCCTGGAATTGTGTCCGGTATATAGCATTAAGCTCAATGCCTTTTGCACGGTTGGACGTAAACGTTACTGGTGAAACGTGGGAGTGTACTACACTACTCTGCCTGCCTCTTCGTGGATTGCGGGCGAGATGTTTTAGTTAGTTTTAAGCTATATCATTCTAATATCAATAAAATTTTAGCTCAAGTATATTATCAGGTAGTTAAGTTTAGTTCACACTTGCACGTTTATTGTTGATTTAACTGGCACACCGCGACATTGAACAGCTCATGAGGCTGTATAAAATATTAAGCCTGTTACTACCTGTCTGTCACTACGCCTTTGCCTTGCGGCTTATTTTTTAATTCTTTTTTTCTAAGGGACAATGTATGAAATTCTAATATTTTGTTGGACGTGTAGATACTGTACTGTAGTATAATTTTTAGAATTCGTTAGCCTTGAATATAAGACTGTAAATAAAGTTATTGTATCCAGCTGCATTTTTGTATTTTAAAGTAACCAAAGGGTTAAAACAGCTAGTTCTAGTGCTAATGCTTAAAAAAAAACTGAAATTGTTTTTCTGTAACTTTACACAATATTATAGACTATACTAATAAAGAAAAGAAATCGTTAAATATTTCAAAAGATAACTATCAATGATTTTCTTTGTATCTTTGCATTCAGAATAATGTAAAAACTACGTATAAATGTAAGAACTATACAACTAAAGCCTTAATCCCCTTGAATACTTGCATGTGCGTTCCGAAATCTAAATATATTTAAATTTAAGCATCAGCATCCTTGAGATTCATGTCAGGAATAGAAATCTATTTGATGTACATCAATTAGTCGAGAACAGTTAATTGCACGAAAGTAAACAATTACGTATAATACATACATTAGTAGTACCGCTCCATATACGTGTGGCGAATACGCATTCGAACGTCGAGAATGTTCGTTACGTGACAGATCTACGAAACCGTTTAACTAATAGCTGATTATACGAGAATTTCGAATAATGCACTCAATATAACTGTAGACGAACAAGTTGAGCGAGTTCCGATAGCAATACCGGCTGTGATTGCAATAAAGTTAAGTAGTATTTGGTTTTTGGGTTGTTAAGCCTTACCTGTAAATTGGTTTTTCAATTTATAAATAATAAAATAATGCCCATCGCCAGCGTTCTAAGATTGTGAATGTCATAACCATATAGCCAATAATATTGAAATAAACTTAAGCTATAAATTTAACCACCTAATTTCATAGAACTGTTGCAAAAACACGCGCCGAATTGGGTAGGTCGCGCGCCAAAATAAGAAATAAAAGATGGCGGACTACGAAATGCCGGGAATGTATCCACGTGGAGTGGGACGAATTCATGGCCAAATGTAAAAGCTCCCGGTCCTGTTTTATTTTGGATGTCTCCCATTTGTTATACATAATACATGTAGGGGCCCTATCGCGGGATCGGACGACAGGGAATTCGGAGACGGCGCCACCGGACCAAAACTTGATACAGGTTGTTCGAACATATTGATTTTTCCACAAAATGCCTCCTATAAATAAAAAATAGAAGTAAAATAGTCACAGTAAAAAAAAATTAAAATGTGCAAGCAGTTAAGACTATTGAAAACAAGGCGTGAGGCTTTCGTGGATTTAGTAATTTGTGTTGCAATTACACGCCTACGCATTGAGATAATTTTAAATTTGATTCACTATGATTAAGTAAGGAAATAAATATATATACAGTTAGGGTAAGGTGGAAAATTCCAGCTTATACATTGTTAAAATAAATAACAAGGCGTTAATCTGATAAGAATTTAAATTTTAAGTAATCCTTAGATATCGAGGAATAAATTAATAATCTATGTATTAAATGTGTAAATGTGAGTTGGTTAGGCGTGTTGGTTGCAAGTGCGACTGCCGATCAAGAGGTCCTGGGTTCAAATCTCGGGTCGAGTAATATTGAATTTTACAAAAAAATAGAATTTATAGTACTGGCTCGAAGTCTGGATTAGTGCTTGGTGTATGCCAATATACTCAGCACCTATTTCATATTCGGACGTAAACGGAACTGGTGAAACGTGGGAGTGTACTACACTCCTCTGCCTACCTCTTTAGGGATTGCAGACGTGACGTTACGTTAAATGTGTTAATCCTTAAACAACAAAGCAACATCCTGTATAGTTGATATTCGGGAATCAGGCTGCGCTCAGCGGAATGCGTCGCTACATAAACTTATGAGTAACGAGTTTTTGTATCCGAAGAAATGACGCCGGAAAATTAACCACCCTTTAAAAATAATTTGTATTTGATAAGCAGCGGTGTTCCTTTAACATCATTAATGTTTACTGGTTAAAGTCAAAAAATATAAGCACAATATTTTTCACATTATTATTCATCTCCCTGAATTAATTCGCATCGTATGATCTTATGACGTGTAATTTAAAAACATTCATGTTTTATTTATATTAGTTAACTTTTTTAAAAGTTTTAACATGCTGTGATATACGAGTACCATGTAAGTATATTTTTAAGACGAGTAAAAGCAAAGTAAGGTGGATAAATTTACAAGTTATTCTGTTCCGGTAGACACAGCAGTATAATAATAATTTACTAATGTAGTTCGGGAGTATTAGTAGTAATAAAATTTTATTATATTTATCGCCTAAAAGCGTGTAATCTTTTACATACATTCTGTATAAAGTAACGTGACCGAGAGGCAAATACGTTGTAAATTCACACGCTCCGCGGTTTTTCCGCGAACGTGACAAAAACATCGCGACAACATTTTCGCGCGTCGAATTCAAATGCAACTATGAATTGATAGCGAACGCGAAACAATTAAATCATTCTATTTATACGTGGCCGTAGCGAGAAGCGGGCCTTGAGACATCAGTATCTTCGCTAATTTGTTTAAAGACCCCGGTTCCGTTTCTCGAAATCTGTACCGAGCCGTTCCACGTAGCCGTGTGCCAGATGAAGAGCCTGCGTCGTGTTCCGAATAGTAATAGTGAGGTGCTGTGAGAAAAAAACCCAAAAAAACGCAATAAACCTCACAGGTCACGCACCGCTGTGTGCGGGTGAGATTGTGGAAATTAGCAAAACCGTCACTGATTACATAAATCGTTTAAGAATTATGATTTCAGAAAAGTTCCGCTTTTACGTAACCTGTGTGACATTGCTATTTGTTAAGTAAATGTTTACTGTGTAGTAATATGCACTGACTGATGTGTTGGTCCAGTGGTTTGGTGGTGGTCCAATGACCCCGAATTGTGAGCCGGAGGTAGCCAGTTTGATCCCGTCCAGGACAAATATTTGCATGTCGAGCACGACTATGTGTTCTTATAAAACTATAGGTATTTATATACCTACGTATTTAGAAATGTATATATATATGTACATATGTTTATCCGCTGTTTTGTTATGATAGTACAGTGTCTAACTAGTTCGGTTTTTGATGGGCGTGTGTGAGTTAGTAAGGTATACGTAAGGTATGATTCATGTAAGTCTTAATCTGAAATACGTAAAAGTTAGGAGTTACGCAAGCAGTACAATTACATTAATAATCAGTGTAGACGGTTGACTTACCTCCACATTTACACGACTATACAGTGACAAAAACTACAAATAAATTTCACTATAAAGGCTGTGTAAGTTCAATAATGTATTATAAAAAAAATCAACATGTTGATAACACACCAGTGAATGAAGTGAACAGACGTGAACATTGAAGTCCTTAATAAGCTGAAATGGAATTGTATTGGCAGTCGCGACTGTTGTGCCGATAGCTTTTATATTCAGAGCTAACTGCATGCGATTGAAGATGATTTGTTTAAAAGTACAATATACGGATAAAGACAGGTTACATCACACTTTATTGTTTTTTTAAACTTATTTTTGTTATTTACTTCATTCCAAAGTGCTATTCAATGATATCTGAAGCTAATTTAAATCAAACTACTTACACGGGTGTATACATTTCAAACTACTCGGCAATTTTTTTGATATTATGGTTGCCCTGAAGGGATATTTTCATAATACAAGGAAGCATTTTTTAAAAATATGTGTAAGAATTTTTTTTTATCTGTGCACTGACTACAGTTCAGTGTTTAGCGAATCCAACTATGATAGTGACGAATACCAGTTGGTGGGTACCAAATATAAAATATATTTATGTTAAGAATTGTTTTTAAGTTAGGCTATTGTTTTTTGTGTACGTGTATAAATTTATTATGTAATTATTTATTTAGAAAATTATATTTCTGTATTATCTGTAAGATTCTACTGTGAAAAATAATATTAGAATGAATGACTGAATATTTAAAAGGGTCTGTTAAAGGGTTATACGTGTTATTTTAATAAGCAAGAATAGTGTCCAACATTTGTAAGTATCAATTTATGAGTTTTAGTTGACAAAAGCAAAGTCAAATTTAATTAATTCTAATAGCATGTAAGACATAAATTTAAGGGAGCATAACCAGAAAAACGGTTTCATAATTACTAATAAACATTTGTATGAATTATTCCTCAGCCTTCAACCTCTTACTCCGGAGCTCCTAGGTTCAAATCATAGCGTACACTTCCTTCTCTACAAAATCTTTCACGATTTTAAGATTACCATATCATTTGCTATAATGATGAAGGGAAAAATCTTAATAAAACCTGTACAACTTAGTGTTTTGCATAATGTTCTCTAAGGTTTACGGAGTTTGCCAGTGCACACTTGGTAGACTATAGCCTTAACCTTCTCATTTTGATATTCTAATGATAAAAGAACTTATAATGACGATGATAGCAAGGAAGTAAACAATAAGCGTCACACTACAGGCAATGAACCCGAAAAAAAAACCCGATCAATTATTACGCTCAGCTTACGTCCGGGTCGGTTAAACGACGAATATTCCTCGCCTATTCCTATCACGGCTCTATGACTACTCCATTGACGCCTCGTACGTCTTCCGATGTTCGGTACAGCGTCCAAACTGTAACGAACGGGCGGCACACCGTTTGAATTAGCAATAGCGTATTAGCATCGCGCAATTTCGCTTCCTTGTGCCATTTGCAATGGATATCAGTTCTAGGAGTCGGCCTGTCTGGCCGCTCTAACCGTTTTCGGTGATATATCCAAGGACGGCGTTGGAAAAATACATTCGTTTCTGTCAGAGGTACGAGTGTATCCGGTTTTGTAACTGATATACATATATCTGATATGTTTTTAAGGCTGTATGATTTTGTAAATAAAATTAATTGATTTCAGTCCGTACTCGTATTTGGCAAGCAGTGATCTCTATCTACAAGAAGGGGTGTGGTGATATGATATATTATTGAAAATGTTTTCAGTCCAGCAATTCAAATTCCACTTTTGGACTCAGGTCTCCTCTCAGAAAGAGAACAGCTAAAGCCGACAATACATTGTGATGAAGTAATGTTGCACTGGCAACACAATGTTAAGAATTAAAAAAAAAATGTATTTGATCATTATTGTTTAGAACAAATAAAGCATGTTAGAATAACCTAAAATGTATATATTTCAAACGTAACATTACGCATGTACTCCCACGTTTCACCAGTTACGTTTACATCCCAATATGGAATAGGCGGTGAGTCTATTGTCTCACACGCGGCGCGGATCCATACACCGAGCCACTAATAGAAATTTTAGTTAGAGAAATCCAATAGTACCCAATCCGGGATTTCAACCCAGGATCCTTCGATCGGCCGTCGCGGTTGGAACCACTCGACCGACCAGGCATTCAAAATTAGGTAAGCAAGGCAGGCATATATATTAAAAAAAACTGACTTTTTTTGTTTTTAAATTTTGTGTTATTGCCCGGAATGGAATGTATAATACGTATAGATTTCCGCTGTCTACTTCTTCCAAACAAATTTCTTTCACCTCGTCTACATTCTAGAAAGACATTTTAGTCTATTAAAGATCTTTGTCTATTATTCACCTGCCTTCCTTTAGAACTCTGTCTCTGATTCGGTTGAACTATGCATATGGTAGAGTCTGCTCCTTCCGACTCCACAATTTGCAAATTAGCTATTTTTATTAAAATAAACTACGACTTCAGTATGAATAACAGCAATACTGAAACGAAGTTTACTATTAACATGGTAGTGAACGGCAACGCATACGTTTATAAGTCTAGATGGTGAGGCACAATGCCTAGGTCTATTTAGTGCAGCGGAGTGTGACCTTACGTGATTTGATTCGCGATCGGCCGCAAGGCGTTTCGAGACTGATGTGCATTATATATGGAACAGTAAGTACTTCCTGTTGTATGCGTTGAACTATTTATATTTTTGCCCCTGTAATTTTTTCTCTTTTTCAATATTAATAATATACATTTTAAATTAATATTACAAATTTCAAATTATATAGCCATATCGTGGATTGTATAAATCGGATTGATTGTTGCTCGTTGCTAACTTTATAACTGAATTTACTCTTTTAAATCACTCTGGACACGGGACTTTCCCGCAATTGAGGCAACCCTGAAGCGTGCTCCACGCTTCTCCAGTCTATTGCTACAGAGTAGAAATATACAGAGATATATTCTGCGATATGAGAACATCAGTGACGTTCAAACTTAAAAATTCAGAAATCACAGGCATATTATGTCCACATTGGGACCAGTCTTTTATTTAGTGATCAATAATGAACGTCGCTGTACATTGTAGTGAGTGAAGGGTCATTTTAAATGGACAACAGCTACCCAAATATGTGATGAGACGATATGCAGGATATGTACAGTGTATGTACAGTGGAATATAATTCATAAGTATTAAATGGAACACGGTAAAACGTAACTTGAGCAAGTAATGA
>DVOY01000011.1:0-21125 GCA_018237585.1 Apyrrothrix maculosa | reverse complement strand
TTTTCTGTGAATAACAGTAATATCACGCCTGTAATCCTCGAAGAGGTAGACAGAGGAGTGTAGTACACTCGAACGTTTAACCAGTTACTTAAAACATAATAAGATAACATAAAACGATGTCACTTATGAACAGAGCGATTAATTTCGAAGAAACACTGCAGGTCTGTATACAAAGTATTGGGATTTTCTCCATCCGATATTTTTAAGTCATGTTTTGAATTGACAAGGTAGCTTTTTATCTAATGATTATGATGAATATTATATCGAAGCCAATTGCACCACATTTTCCCGGATTGGGGTAACGTTAACCAATAATTATAATCAGTTCGGATTGAGTTGTGTAATTGTAAATGTTTGTGAAATAATTTTGCATGCGACCTAAAAATGTATACAGCCTACTATCCGAAAAGTGATGACAAAAATAAATGTACTGTGCTTTTAAAGTATGGACTGAATTTATTACATTAATCGTTTAAAACGTTCACCTGGCGCGTATTTATTATGAAGTGGCCCTTGTTGGAACGGTGAAGGAAAACATAGCGAGGTGAGCAACACACTTTAGAGATCTCCATAGGGGTAGAAGTACTTTCTTACATCCCTAAAGTAACTTTTATGTGAAACGCAAAATTATGCTTTCACGAAAGGTCTATGCATTTCTGAGAATAATACATGAGTAGAGTAGCATAGAGTTTAGAAACTTAAATTAAAGGTCACAGAAAATTCTGGAATCGAATGTGTTCTAAGTATCGGAGACGTTTTTGTCACCCGTGGGCGGTAATCGTCCCCGAAACTGAGACACAATTGGTAAATTGGACACCACTCGAAAATAATTATTGTAGCTATCCATTATTGCGATCTCAATGTATCCTCCAGCTCGATCCGGTTTACACCAGTTTACGTGTCACTTTGAAAGCTAAGCGCTTGTAGCCAATTAGCTATGATTGAAAATGTATGTTTAAGTATTATTTTGGTTGTGTCCCTCATTGGTGGAGTGGTTGCAAGCGCGTCTACGAATGAAGAGGTGCTGGGTTTCATCACCGAGTCGAACAAAGTATTTAGAAGTTTTCCTAACTTGAAACTCACAGTATGATGAGCACGTAGACTGTATTTGGAACCGGTGTTGCCAACAGGCCTGGTGTAGGAAAACGGCGAGAGCTCATAAAGAAGGATGTCGAATAGCTACTGAAAATAGTTGGCTTTCTCGAAAAAATATCGGTGAGTTAAGCCGATATGGTGCGGTCAAAGCCGAGGTCGATTGTGGTCATGTTAACTCTAAAATATTCTAAAATGGAGAAGGTGGTACCATTTAATCCACTTAACAATGTTAATTTTCATAATGACGGGCGCGGCGTTGCGTGCTGTGGGACGTCCATGAAAATACAAAATAGCCATGGTTTTATCGCCATGGTTGACCTTCCCGAACAATCGATACCACGTCTGTGATAAAACCATATACGTATTATCGATTTCATTAAAAATGTAGTACTGTGGTATGAATTCCACTTGACATGCCAGTTAGATTACTGACTGCCTTCAATTTTTCCATGTTTTGTGGAAAATAATAATTATTCTTTCTATGCCGTCAGTATAATATATAATATTATTTTTTTGGGTTAATACCATCTATACAGATCTTAAGATAAACTATACAGATCCTGTGCTATTGTTATCAGGAAATAATTTTCAAATACATAGTTACATAAATAATATTGTACAACTTTGACATAGAACAAGAAGCATAGCTCATCATACAAATATTTGTCCTGCTTCGGAATCGAACGCGCAACTCCACGGTTCAGAAACACGAAGCGTGTGATTATCCTTATCGCAGCCCTAAACCAGTATTTTAAGTTAGTAAAGAATTTGTTATGCTCCTTGGATTTTGTTAATGGTTTTTTTTAATAAATTAATTATTTTAGTTCCAACAGCTTGGAATACAAACTGCCTAAAACAATAGAAAGCTAGTTACTAACCTCATTATTCAAAATGATCATTATCATCCTCACACGGGTCTCCGCTCAGAGTCAAGAGGTTTAAGGCCATAGTCTGTAACCTTGGTCGAGTGTGGGTTGGCAGACTCCGCAGGCTTTAAACAACATTATGGAAAACTCTAAGGCATGTAGGTAGCATGAGATTCCTTCACCGTTATAGCAAGTGCTAATTTAATCATACAAAACGCACATAACTCTGTAAAGTGGAAGAGTCGGGCGGATTGTTAATTTAAAAAAAATACCCTTTTATCGTTCCACTGCAGGTTACGGGTCTCCTATCAGAATGAGAGGGTTAAGGCCATAGTCTACCAGGCTGGCCACGTGCGGGTTGGCAGACTTCACACGCCTCAGAGAAAACCAAAAATGCCTTCTACGATTGGAACCACACTTGGAGGGCCGAAATATAAGCCACTGAGCCATTACTACTTATTCATAGGCGTGTTTAATTATAACGCAATCTGTCCCTGTCGAACGAACAAAGTAAGAAGAAGACAGAAAATACAATAGGTAAATCACAGCTAATAAGCGCTTATGAATAAGGAAGTTATCGTTTGACGTGCCTTTACGGGTTATTATTGGACCTGTTTCATAATACTGCAGTCTTCGTAGATTGTAAAATTAATAACGGAACTTCGAAAACAGTCTTTTTTTCATAAACGGAACCGAACTAATACCCAATCGGTTTCAGCAGTTGGGGTCACCAGCCGCCGAACTCTCAGGTCACGGTATCTCGTCAATATATATATGTTTGGATTACTTAAAAGAAATTATATGGACGTACACTCTAGCAGTCATTAATGCCTTTATCATTCAACTCTTGAACACGGGTCTCCTCTCGGAATGAAGAGGGTTAAAGCAAAAGTACACAGGAAAGCAAAAGTCATAGTACACCCGGAGTACTACGATATGAAGTTCTTTTAGCCCGGCTAAGAGAGCGCTCCTTTAACAAAGTCGACAGCGCATTTGTCATTCCTACGATGTTGCAAATGTCTATGGGCAACAGTGACCACTTACCGGTGGCCCGTCTGCCTGTTCTCAGGCTAGATGTTAAAACACAAAACTCTATTTACCATACCATTCACAAACTATACACATACTACTCACTAATACAATACTAATACAATGCAATAACTCTTTATTGTGCATCACATTACAAGAAAATATACAGTACAATAGACACGAGGAAATAGGGGAAGACCAACAGGCGGTCTTATCGTTAAAACAGTCATCTCTTCCAGACAAGCTTTACCACACACTTAACATCACACCTGTAATCCCCGAAGAGGTAGGCAGAGGAGTGTAGTACACTCGCACGTTTCACCAGTTACGTTTACGTCCCAGTATGGAATAGGTGGTGAGTCTATTGCCATACACCGGGCACATGAAAGGGTTAAGGCCATAGTCTATCGCGCTGGCCAAGTGCGGGTTGGCAGACTTCACACACCAAAGAAAACATATTTTTTTTTAGAAATCTAAGGTGTGCAGGTTTCCTCACGATGTTTTTCTTCACCGTTTATGGAAGAAGTACATAAAAACGGAAAGAAGAGAACAGAAAGCTATAAATATAATACGATATAAATATAATATAAAAAAGATATTCACATATACATATTCGAGAGATGTTATCACACGAGTCGATCAGCGACGGCGTCACTGTCAGCAGGTTTTTATATAAACAATCTTGCCTTGTTTATAGTCTCGATAACATCTTACAAGGCAATCCTTATACGGTAAGATTTTCGAAGTTGCATGTGTAAATGCGTACCATAAATTTCGCAATATGTTGAGAGTTTGCATGTATGTTTGAGAGCATATGGAGAAATGAAATAGGGAAAGGAAAAGAAAATACGAATAAATCCGAATATAACGGATATCGAAAGTCGATTATTTTTTTATGTAAGAGTACCTTTTAAACTATCTTAACAGTGAACTCGGAAGGTGGGAGAAAATGTATACGGTGTTCCCGAGACAGTAACCATCGCGCGCCTATTTCTACCGTGAAGTAATTTTTCTTATAATTATTGATGTTTCGGGCTGCTGGTTCAAGAATATACTAGAGGCAACTACCACAGTCCTCGGAAGTAACATACCGTCTTTGACTAACCTCGAATAACTAAAATTATAATATCTTGGCCATTGTTAATAATAGTCCCGATTCATACAGTGCTGATACCAATTTAATGAAACGAATAGTCTGATAAACAAGTTATACTAATTGACACTAACAGTCTTATTAGTATGAAGGTACGTTGCAGACGCTTTGACCAGCAGCGGTCATTTGTGCCTACTCGTTTGCTACTCTCTTCACTTAAATTCTGCATACCCGTACTTTACATACGTACCCGCATTTAGAAAAAAAAAATTAAAAAATGTCAACTTACCTGTACCCATAGACCCATTCTAGTTTGAGCTTGTTCTGCGGCGGCGGGGCTACCTTGGCGGGGTCCAGCGGGTCCTGGTCGCTAGGCCCATAGAGGATAACGGGTCTCCCTCTGAGGTACATGCGCATAGAGCCATCCTCTTCGTTGTACTGACACGTGTGGGTGCTGAAATAAATATTAGGATTCTCATAGATACGAAATTTTTAATGACCACATATATTTTGAACTAATTCGAGAGAAAACATTTTGTACTAAAGAAAGATTTAATTTTTTTTTAAACTACTTTCTAACAAGTTCAGGCAGGTAAAATGCTATTAAATTTAAAATATTTGAATCATTAAAGAAATAAAAATTAGATGCAAAACTAACACAAACTATTCGTAATATGGACAGGGTAGAAAATGATAGGTAGGAGATTAGCTACTGACCGCTATTTTGTGGTAGGCATTACAAGGAGGAAAGTGGACTAACTGATCTTAGCCCTTACCCGTAGACAAAACATCCAACCTTAAATAGACCTTATAGCAGAAATAAAGGTATCGTGCCTTATTGAACATCTGCGTAGTTCTTCGACCTTGTATAAAATTTATCGGTCATCGTTACCTCTGTTTTTTTACCTTTACGTTATAATAAAACCTAAATTAGAGGAAATAATGTTATAAGGAAAAAACATAAAAGCAGAACAGTTAATAATTCTCACGCGATACATGAATTAATTAACCCAGTAACACATCCATTGTTGTAATACGGTTTTGTTAGTATTTAGTAGATGCAATGTTACAAATATGTTATACTTATTATTATAACACAAATATTAATATAACGACAATGGTAGAATTGCTATATATATTCATATATTAAATGTCTTGCGTAAATAAAAATAAATAAATAAACGAGCATAATTTTATCTAGAAAAAAGTAGTAGATATTAAAAGGCATTTATGTACCTGACTTTAAGTTTAAAGTATTTTGATAGTGAATGAAAGCGTTATCTGAAAGATATTGATAATGATTCATGGTAGAATAAAACAAAATAACTTATTCGAACTCATTTTAAAAGTGAATCGGTAAATAATTGATTTTAAAATTCGTACATTAGACTTCATATTCGTAAATTGTTCTAATAACAAAATATTAATTCCCAAAATTGTCTTTAAAAATAAACCAAGCAGAAAGCAAATATGATTATTATTGTATAACACAAACCATACCATGTTACCAAGCGAGCAAAGCAAAAAAACCTTATGCGACTTACATAGAGGTGAATGGCATCGTTAAGAACTTTAAGTCGATGACAAAACTGCCGAACTTAAGCGCAAAAATTAAAATCTATTACACTCAAAATAACCCACGCAGTAAGCTCCCGAAACCGAACTAGACAGCAAACACTAATCTAAAAAAAACAAATAATAGCCTCATAAAATATTCCCGTTAATTCATCATTATTGCTGCTTATCAGTTCAATCTGTTAGATAAACCGCAACCAACATTTTTACCTGTCGTCCATGGCGGGAAATTAATGATACTTCGTTTTTTCTAATATGAATACGAAATCGGCACAAAGATGTTCGCGAATAAACTTTTTAAAAACTAGTTCCGAAGCACTGTCACGATTCAAACAGCCGGCGTCTGAGAAAAACATTCACAGACTGCGGGCGAACAGAATGGAACGCAGCGCGAATGAATTTTAAATATCGTTCGATGGTTCTTTACATTATAAACGGTACATTGCCGTTTTTATTCTAGTTATATTGAATTTCTTGCACAAAAACCAGCAATGTAAATCGTAATATCAATTATGTCGTATATATATTGATTTTAATACAGGTAAATACTAGTATCTTTACTGTGAATGTATTACAAGGTATATGAGTAGACTTGAGTCATTCTTTTCACAGAGATTACACGATGTATGACGTTACTGTGAATGGGTGTTTTAGAGGAAAATTGCATTGTTTCGGAGATGTTTTGTTTAACGAAAGAGGACACGTATTATGATGTTCTTTAAGTTTGAGCAAGGTCAGAAATGCCATGGCTTTTGGCATGTCTGAGATTGCCCAAATCCATCGGAATATAACTTTTTGTAATACTGGAATTCGTACACAATTATCACATTACATGTATAATTATTATTAACAGAATTCATATTTTTGCTAGGCTGGAATTTATGCATGTTGTTTATGCCTTTAATTTGGGTGACATTTACCTTTTAACTTTGTATAATATATTCATATATCAAATGTATGAATGATCATTCTGTTCCTGCAATTGCTTAAATAAAAAAAAAATACAGTTACAACATATTACATATAGACATAAATAAAAAACGATGGTGTCATAAAAATGGACATCATTAACATACATATGTATTGCGTAATGTGAAATATAGAAATAACAAAAACCAATTTAAATTTAAATACTAAGTAGGTATTTACTTAAAATATTTGGATTTTATTTATTTGGATATCGGTTTATTCAAATTATTTATACTCGTTGACGCTGATAGTGCATGTTGTTTCAAACGTCATGACCAATTATTGTAGAATGTATTATAAGTTAAATATAAATAGTATTGCATTTTTTATAAGGAACCGTCTCAATAAAAATCCATCATTATTAGGAAATACACGTTGTAATTAGCGTTAGTGGTTTGGATTTCAGATTTCCGTTACTCGTCTGGGGTTGGAATCCTGACTTTAATCTCCGACTATACTATTTTTATGACTTATTATCACTAACTGTAAAGATTAAAGAAAACCTCGCGAGGAAGCCTGCTCAACTCAAGAATGCAATATAATGTTCTATTAGCGGTATTAAATTTGATCTTCTCATTATCATGTCCAACAGTTGACTTATAAAGGGCTCGATGATCATGATCACTTGTGATATGCTAACATGTGACTGAAGGACGAATTATCATGTCAAACGGTCAATAACGAGCTCGCTGACACCACAGACTACGGGACTGTTATCCGTGTAGCTACATGTTACGAGAGAAATTTATTTTCGTAAGCAATGGATTGTCATACGAATTTACATACATAAATATTGCAAGACAGATTCAAAAGAACTGCAAAATTGTTTACGTTATGAGTTACCTGGCTTTGTTTTAAGCATATTACGTAAGATGATTGCTTTATTAGTCGTGTTGGTTGCAATCGCGACTGCCAATTAAGAAGTCCTGGGTTTAAATTCCGGGTCGAGTATTACTGGATTTTTCTAAAATTAGAATTTCTAGTATTGGCTCTCAGTCTTGACTTATGCCCGATGTATGGCAATAGACTCACCACCTATTCCATAGTGGCACGTAAACGTAACTGGTGAAACGTGGGAGTGGACCACACTCCTCTGTCTACCTCTTCGGGGACTATAGACGTGATGTTAAGTTTTACATCTATTACATAATAAATTATAACTATGCACCGGATTAACTCACGTATGTTTTCAGGTGATCTCTACATGGAAAGAATACGCAATAAACAATCCGTACAAAGTTTAATCACGTGGACACATACATACTCTCGAGACGTTTAGCTAACCTAACTCGTTACTGAGTATTACTATTGCAACGGTTCTGTCTACGTGTCAATGACTTAAATTCATTGTCATCGTCACCATTGGCCTCGGTTGAGCCAGTTCTGATCATACGAGTGTGCTTTTTCTGATGAGCGCCTTCGTGCCCACCTGTTCTCTATAACTTAGTTATTGTCATTACTTTAATTCACATTTTTCAAATTATAATATAGCTTTTGAAATTTTTAATAGCATTTGCACATCATTCACTATCACTATGGGTACATATCTCGAGTAAAATTGTAATTTATTTATAACTCAGCTAACCATTTCTAACTAATTAATCCACGATGAGTTAGGCGGGTGAATGTAATTCAGTCCCACTTTTCACCAGTTACCTTTACGGCACACCGGGCACAACTCCAGACTCAGAACCACTACAAGGAACTTAAAGTTAGAAAAAAAATAGTAGCCGACATGGGGAGCGAACCCAGGTTCTCTCGAAGTCCAGTCCAGTTCCATCAACCACTCGAACAACGAGGCAGTATTACAGGATAATATTTTGGAACAACTCACACAAGGCCAACTGATACCAAACTAGGCATATTAAGATACTCAGACAGCCAACAAACTGCATATATAATTTGTTATTTGTATACAATTGTATACAAATAACAATTGTATTGTAGTGTTAATTGTATACAATTTTACATAGATAATTGTACATTCGCATACAGAATCAATACTTGTACTCCTCACAGAATTGTTCTTACTGAGTGCGAACCGAACCCACGACCAAAAGCTCAGCAGTCAAGCACACCGGTCACTGGAGTAACAGGTCAGTCAGAATCTACTAATAGAAGTATAATTTTCACTCAGGAAAAACTAGTCAGCCTAGTTTAGAATCACACGGTCGTACGTGAGTTGATTAATTAATATTATTATTATTATTATTGTCACTTTTATCATTATCATCTTTATAAAAAGCAGATTATTTTTGACATTACACGGGACTATTTTTATTTTCAATTCCTATTCGTATATTATTAACGTTACTCTTAACCAAAAAATTACGTCCAAGTCGTAGCAAATTCTTACAATTATTCCTTTAAGAAAATTAGCAAAAAGGATAAATTGAAGCCTTAATAAGAGCCACTGCTCTCTGGCTGCCCCGTAACAGACGCGACGTGATAACGTCCCAATAATTAAAGCCCCATATGCATCATTCTTATGACTGATTGCAATCTCATCATGTAGGTACGCACGACACTTCACAGCGCGTATGAAAAGTACCTACATCTCAGGTCCATTAGCGGAACTTAATCACGTGGAATGTTACGTAATGCGCTCGCGTCGCACACGAGATGATACATGTGGGTATGTGTGTGTACTTACTCATGCATGTGTGCGTGTATGTGCGTGTGTGTAATCTCGACGCGTTCTCCATATCAACGTGTTTACTTTAATCGTTAGCAAATTATACGATAGCGATCTGTCTGTGTGTATTGAATACTTTATCTTGATACGTTTATTTAAAGAATACCAATGCCTGCAACCTTTTATTACCACCCTACTACTTGACACGGATCTCTTTCGTAAATTGCAATTAGTTTGGGGCGTAATCCGCCAGGCTGTTCCAGTGCGCTCTGGCGGAAATACTGGCCAAGTGGCCAACCCGTTTGGTGACTGAATTGTCTTAAACACTTGCGACGAGGTTTAACGAATGTCAACTAACGGTCACAACTTGTCCAGATTGGTTAACGTGTCCACTGGAACTCGGTAACGGTCACGGAAATGGTCCATTAACGATCGCGTACCTGACGGTGCCCACAGTTGCATATGAACAATCACATTATTCAATTTACAATTTCCAAAAATATTTCATATTCTGTATATCCAGATGTAGTAGTCCGAGAAAAAGCTGAAGGCAAGGACCTAACATGTGTATGAATTTGTGTTCATCTACAGCATTGATCGATCTCACTGTTTGATGTGTTTAAAACCTATGCATTTTTGTGTTGAGCTTTATAGAAAAAATTATTTTTCGAAACTCGATAAAATATAAGAAAAATCATTATGGACGAAGATCATGTAGTAAGCACATGTAGTAAGCAAGTTCATATGTTAAAGAATTAAATAGTAAAATTTTTAGATATTTTTTTATAAAAACCGTTTTTCTTATAAAAATATTAATAGCTAAATATAATTCTACTTTAACATTCAATCCAAGATGCTTTTAATGAAAAACACTATTCAAAGCAAACACTGTAAGAGCCAATATATCAGAAAAAACATATGTAAACGCTTATAGCGGAGAACGGAGACTAACAACATCGAGAGAAAATACACTAAGTTAGCACAACATTCGAACGTCAATCGATTTAACACCCGGCAACACCCCCACCACCCCACCACCCCCACCACCCGCAAACACTGGAGACTCACCCGTGTTTCAATATAGATCCGTTTTGCGAGGGCTTAGCGTATAAATTTAACAACGACTTTGTGGTCGGAAACCTAAGGTTGAACAGAAACACACAATCAGATACAATAAGAGGGAACGTTACTTAGTACTACATGAACATGAACAGCTACATTTGATGAGCGCGAAGCGGTGCTAAGAGATACGGATGTAACTACTGAGGACATCTGCTAGGAAAAGTAAATCTAATTCTCATGATGTAAAATATAAATACAAACTAAAGTTATCATAATTGACAACAATTTATTTATTCTCATAATAAAAAATAGACTGATATGGCAGCTAAGAATATCTTTACGCTAAAAGACAACTTTAATTTGAAACTACATATTTATATATCTCTTTTTCATTTATAGTCTAGGTAGAGCCACTGACAGTATCGATAGAGAGAGAATAATAGTCGCTTATTAACACTACTCATAAGAACGTATGTTTGCATCGTTCAACTCTATGGAATATGCCAGCTATGTAGGTGAAGTGCCACCAAAATCACAGAACAGCACATTTCTCTTCAAGCAGAAGAACCAAAGTAACTTCATGGCGATGGTGTGAGATTCTTTATTGATAACAACTGAACTATACATTTTAATTTATATTCTCTAGTTATGGATTTTTGATTCGTTTATGGTGCCCAGTACATCTTTTTATCTGACGAGTTTCATTATCTTATTATGCAGTTGGTGTCGCCACTGTCGTACAATTTCAAATTCGAATTCTGAACAATTCCAAATCCAGTGCCTTACATTGAACTTCAGTTACCAACCATTCCTTTTCTCTATACCACTGACCTGGAGGAAGCTATCAGGCCTTGAGCGTTGAAGTCGCCCGTGCTGTTCCACCTCTTCGTCAGGTTCGCTGGCGACGGGCTCTGGTTGGAGGACGTGGAGTTGTTGCGCGATCTGGGGACAGGAGGGCGCTCTAGCGAACTTCTACTGATGCCATGCAAAATGTTACTAATAATGTGGGTACATTGAACACAACTAAATATGTGTGTGTGTATGGTATTGATGTGCATGCTATATACATGTGTGTGTGTGTGTGTGTGTGTACGAGTGACGTTAAGGACGTCAATGTCCACTTATAGACTATCATAAAATTACGTCACAAATGGTAAAATTTGAGTTATTAAACAAAATCTGTAATTACACCTAAAAGCAAAGATAGAATAACCCTCATGTGATAATATTGTTCATTGAATATTAAGCACAAGTCAAAACCATATTTCTAACCAAAACGGTCGTAGCAACGTTAAAAGATGGCAACGTTGAAAATTTGAAATATAAAAACAAAATGGAAAATATTATCCCTTCGACATACAACAGCTAAAGATATATATGAGTGAAATATCGATATTGAATTTCGATAGGTATACATACATTTCCTAGAGAATATTTAAAAAATGATTCCGTTGAAATATATTATTCCTTATTAGTTTAAATTTTTTTGTTGAGAAAAATAGTAATTGGGTAGTAAAATTAAAATCCCATTTTAATATAAAATTGTATTCAACTATTTAATCTCATCAATGTATTATTAAGTCAGGGTTTTATTAAGGGTTTACTAAAATCTTAACCGTTTTTAACTAACCAATCACCTAAAGAATTATATTCGAATTTCGTACACTGGGATATTTAAATCTGTTCTTGGACGCGGTGATTTTGCAAGCGTACGTACTGTGCGTAACGGACCACGGACCTAGATAGCCGCGCGCCGGAAGCTGACGACACCGCCAGCCCATTTTCCACAATGACGGCCATATAACCGCTCGTTACGCGTTACTGGCGGTTTTTAACTAATATCCGTTAATTGATAACCTGTAGCCAGTTAATGACAGCTAACAATTCCTTTCCTTTTTCATGAGGTACATACTACAAACATTTAACGAACGTGGTACATTGTTACAGTTGTCATTTATTCATTCGGCATAGTTAAAGAAAAATCGTTGCCAAATCGATCCGCCAATGATTTATCATTCGTTTCGGTCACTACGATAATATAAAATACATAGTGACAAGGCTGTTCAGTATTTTCTGTTTCTGTAAATGACTTTCAGTGCCGTAGAACTGAAAAACAGTCGCCGTTAATGTCATAGCTCTGAAAATAGTCACCATTTTTAACACATTAACGTTGTTTAATTTTTGCGTATAGCAGACATAGTTTGGAGTTCGTGAATAATCGCTTCCCCTTTCACCGTAGCACGTAGCCTGACTGATGCGATTTGATGAATTTTCCAGTATTAGGAAGTGTCCAATGTCAAAAATATCAATAATTTAGCTACCCCTAAATAAATATGTTGACAAAACAACGTGGAAAGTATTGTAGCTATACAGTCAGCAGTGTGTTGATTTTAATGATAATCTAATAGCAATGGCGATAACAAGCACTCTCTACAGAATTGGTGTGCAAGGATGACCGTGCATACCTGTAAGTGGAGCCGGTGTGCGGGGCATGGTGCGGCGCGGGGGTGGCGCGGGGCGAGGGCGAGGGCGCGGGGGACAGCGACGAGGAGGAGGCGGGCGAGTCGGACTGCAGGGATCCCGTCGACTGGTGCTGAGGACCGCGTCTGGAATACAAAGACAAACGTTCTTAAAATCCTACGATTCGATCATGAAACAATTGAAAAGTAGTTTGAATTTTGTAAAATTAAAAAAAAAGTTTATAGATGATAGACTTTCCAAAAAAAATTTATAATGGTTAATAACAAAATTTGAGAAAAATAAATCGATAAAACGTCTACTGAACCCGCTTATAAATTTCTAGTAAATTTTACTAGTAATAAAGTTCTATTAGAAATTAGATCTACTAAATTGATATAATCTTACTACTCTTAGTATATCTACTCTTAGTATATCTACTCTTAGTATATTAATGTCAGTATTCACCTTTGTGGTAAGGAGGAAGTAGTGGAGGAGCCATAACTGGACGTTCTTTTAGCGGTCTCTCTATACGAAGGCTGTCGGAGGCGCAGTTCGCGGGTGGGGGTGCCCGAGGAAGCTGGAGAGAAAACGAAACACAAAATTTTGTTAATAATTGCAGCACTTCAGCTAAAACGATGTAACTGGAGCCAAGAAATTTTATAGTTTTACATAAAAGAGTCAGTGTTGGATCAGTTTACTATTTACGAGCAGTAATTGATCTGCTGTGTTGCCATTAGAAGATGACAAACCACGTTAAATAGCATGCCCTATGAACCTTATGTGTTATGTATAGAGACGAACTATTCTGGTGTGGAAATACACCTAAAAATAACATCAATTAAAACTTGTACATGTGAACTTTGAGTTCAGTAGCAGATGTCCATCAGATGAAACGTTGACCTCATTCGAGGTCACTTGTAGGTCCAGTCTACCACCGCCACTATACATATATGGCTATGACATAATGCATTCATTACATGACGAAGCAAAATTATTTGAGGCGAGGTAAGGTAATGGATGTTACTGTTTTTATATGAGTTATAATTTATTTATTTATCATTGTTGTTATATTGACAGATCCAAAATGAGGAATAAGAGAGAGATGACCTGTGTATGCACCGTTGCGCGATGTGCTGCTGGGGGCTGCGGGCGCTCTACCCTCCAGCGCATTGAGGCGTCGGAGCGCGTCAGCGAGCGTGGAGCGCAGACACAGCAGCTCCTCCGCCTGTCTCGCGCACCGCACCTCCAGCTCCGCGACCCGTGCTGCCAGCCCCGCCCCCTCACCTTCTAGCATTTCATCTGGAAACAGAAATAATCATACTGTAAATAAGTTTAAAACGGCTGGTAATAGATGGCGCTACTGGTGATCCCGAATCATGGTATTAGGTTTTAACAATTTCTGGAACACACACTATATCATTAGAAAATCAAGTTCAAAAGTTACGATACATTTCAACAAAATGCAGACGTCAATAAACGAATAGCGTTGCAGTAAATATGGGAATAATAACACATTTAGCTTATTACTGGCTTATTAAACTACTGTTTGGTGACCATGACTGCTGAAACGGTCGTTGTAGATTCTATTCCCACACGAAACAAATATTTGTGGGAAAAGTACGAGTATTTGTTCTATATCATAAATCTGTAAAACAGGGCATCTAAATTACGTAACTAGTTTTTCTCCCCAGCCAGTTACGATACAATGATCTCTGTCGATATGATCCTGCTAGTTAAAACTATTTTCGACATCTGTCTCAATTGCGTCATACGAAGACCAGTCCAGCACACAATACAGCTTTGCACACTCAATCGACTAATGTATACATACTGGTTTGATCACGACCTCGCTCACAACAATGTTTTCATATGAGCTAATTTGTACCTGATGTCACGTTGTGACGAATACATGTTTAAACGTCGTTTTTGGTACAGTACTTTATATAGTGGATCGATGAATTGATGAATTTTTACGGATTGTTCAATGTGTCATGTTTCAATATATTCAATTAAATTAAGTACCGGCTTAGCTCACTATTGTTTTTTGGCATAGAACGACTAAATTCGGATCTATCCGAGGTCTTTCTTTCTGAGCTTCCGGCAATCGTAGCATGGTGGCAACGGAGACAAGTGGGATATTCCAAAAAATGCGTGAATTAAGTAGGTACTTAATTAAATCATGTAAATAAAAAATACAAATACTAAACGTATTGTGATGTGGAGACGGAGAATGCAGTGCATTTATGTTGAATTTACACTTGGAAATAGGATGAAATTAGACATAGTATAAAATATTGGAAACTTGCCATAATAGCCAAATGTTGTTGCCATAATAGTTGCCTTTCAAAACCTTATCAAAATTTCCAAGAATTTCATTTCCAAAATTTAAAAAGAAAATAAAATATTTAAATATTATACCTCTCATGATTTTAAATAAAATAACAATTGCCCTTATACATTTTACTACGCTTCTTTATTCGATTAACTGGAATATCCGAAATCGATATAACTAAAAGTAAAAACATTCGTCAGATTCTACCATCTGCAACCTTTAAACATAAACTTACAAGTTACACAAGATGTCAGGATAAAAAGGCGTTAAATTGGTTGAATTTTTAAAAATTCACTCCGGAAATCTATTTTAAGTTGTGGCTTTGGTTAGAAGTCTAATGCGAACAGATGTAATAATAATAATTTGATCACGATCACACACCGTATCTCCGTATCTCGGATCAAATAGGACATCGCGAACACCTACATGTGCAACATTGTTAGCGGCTTACATTGACTCGTAACATGAACACATGTCGCCCAGTGTACACCTGTGTTAGGCTCTATTATATTGGAGACTAGAATAAATCATAAAGACTTTTTGTGATGGTATATCGAATTATGCGTCACTCGATTCTTTGCATGTAATATTAATTTTAAATAATAATAATATCTTGGGACAACTAATAAATGTTGATCTAATTTCACAGTAAGCAGAGTCTGTACTACGGTGGCCAGCCAGCTGATATACAAACATGTATACATTAATAAATATATAGCTGTATAAATAATTTTACGTCCAGGCATAGATTTAACATTTATTCTGGTCACACGAATTTGCCCTGAATGATAATTGGATCCACAACCTCTACTGCGCATCCAAAACAGTTCTTCATAAATTTGTTAGTATCGGGCATCCCTTCAGCTGACTGTCAATCCAGTGATGGTTCGTAGGCATCAGATACTTCAAGTTTAAAAAATCTAAGTAGTACTGTTGAAATCAATAATTATAACATCTTCACATTTAAATGTTCTTCTAATTCCATTAGTTATAAGCATTTTATCAATTATTGCAAACATTGTAAAGTAATACCCCATCCAAATTGAGACCCAATTTAAAAAAAAATAACAATAAAAGTTTAGAATTAAATATTACATTAATATACCCCACAACAATATAGTGACTGGTTTTCAAATCGCCGCCATGTAAACCAAGCCTTATGTGAGTATGTATGAGCGTAGCCTCATTTTTACGGCCGCATGTATGGAGAGGGCCGAACGCGCGTCCTTCGTCCGGCCAGCGCCTAGTGTCGCGTGTTGCACAATGTGGCAAAATACTTTCAAAAGCCTACATTCGTTTTGCCAATAGGAGTTTCTATTGTTTTTAATTGATATTATGGGTTATGTGGAGAGATAAATATTTTAGTTAGTGTTTTTTCTACATTTATTGAGATTTTAGAGCCTATTTTGAAAAAAAAAACTGGCTTGCTATGATAGACGTGAAAACGATGAAAGTAACAAAATAAAATTATATTATGTGTATCTTTTAAATATGTGTTCATGTACCTCACGGTGTAACTAAAATTTCTTCTTTGATTTCTAGAAAGTACTGGTAAGATATATGTAAATGTTCTTTCAGTTGAATTAACAATGGGCAGGTTCTAATTAATCGCCAAAACCAAATGTTTCTTCATCCTATGCGTGTAAGCGTTAATTAGCTTAAACTTTTTTTTATTCCAAACACGTTCTGTCTGTATCATTGCCTTTCTTAAAGAAAAGTAATCAACTTTTAAACTGGACTTTATGGAAAAATTACAGTGAAGTAATAAAATGATAAAATTATAAGATGTCACGCGTTACTATCACGGAGAGAATCCTAATTAATACTTTAAAAAAACCTATATACTCAATACAGTCAATACATCGTAAATAGAGATCGTGATGTGAAATCCAGAGGTTAAAATATAAACCCAAAGACATCAAAATCAGCAAAGATGAGCAAAGATGAATGAACGAAGAACATATACAGTTCATTCACTAGTTCGCCATTCCTCAAATATCTAATAGGTCACCTACATTAGAACTTACAACTAACACTTACAACTAACATAAACGAATTTAGTTCAATATGATTGTTATATAAACGCACCATCACCCCTGTAATCCCCCAAGGGGTAGGCAGAGGTGTAGTACACTCTCACGTTATTGTTATATAAGGAAATGAATATAGACCTTAAAATCGACTGACAATGTACTTCATTCAAAATGCATTCGTTGGCATTGTATTGTCAGTGAACAATAGATTTTAAAACAATACCAAGTAAACTTTGCAAAAAATATGACATTGCACAATTTCGCTTGACCTGTTTTCTTGATTTATGTCAAGACAATCGTGATTATAATGAGTTATGTGAAATTGAAACAGTTATGTGAATTTTATAATAAATCTAGTGCACTCACATAAATATTTAAGCAGTAGTAAAAATGGCGTTAGTTTAGTTTTTGTACTGAACTGTGGAACACGTGAAGATAGTCAAGGGTATCTATCGGTGCAGGCAAAGCTCTTTATCACCAGCCGGTCTGTTTGCTAGTTCGGTCTTCATTGGTTTATAACCTTGACTGATCCGGGGGACATGGGTTCGATTCCTTCAGCGCAGAAATATTTGTTTGTTGAGCACAAATTGAAATTTGTTGTCTAGATGTAAAAATATTTGTATCTATACGTCCCACTATGGAATAGGGAGTGAAGGATTTGAACCCAAGACCTCTCTATTGGCAGTCCGGCTCGCACCACTCGGCCAACAAGAATATCATTACGAGGTATATATTAAATAATTTACATAAGTAGTTTTTCAGCTACCGGTTACAATATCACAAGCTCTAGTTACTATGAGCATCGGATGACCGTGTGTCAGATGTCTTAAAATATTATCATCGTATCAATAATCGCCTATCAATTTTCTTCGTAAGAATGAATTTACGAGACTTTCAGCCATATCCATTAGGAACGAAATGAAATTTATTTAGATATATAATACACATATTTCGTTATACAAGTACAGTTATTACATATTGGGTAACATTTTTATTATTTGCCGATGTTCAGATGCGCCAGAATAAAAGACGCAATAGGCAACCAATTAAGTAATCGCCAGTTGATCAAACAGATGATTCAAGTACGTTCAATAAATTCACATAAACATAAATTTGTTCCAGTTATCTAGGGCTGCCAAAATGCATAATAAAATCAATGTTGAACATTTGGTTTCGAAAATAGATTAATTGAAAAGACAAACGGTTTCCATGATTTCAGTTATTAATGACAACGAGTAACAGTAAAAAAAATTTTTCCAACCACATGTTCCCAATTTAATTCGACTCGAATGTGACTTGTGACAACCCTAGCTGGATCCGTGTACGTGTACCAAGGCGTGAAATTATGCAACGTTGACATACAAAGAGGAAAATCTACGTTTGCACTGTATATTATTATCGCGAATAAATAAAACCGTGTGTGACTCAATAATTTGCATGTGGCTGTGTGAATTAATTACTTGAAGGTCTCCCGGAACGAAGCCGTTCAGATAAGTGGCGATGAGAATCGTTCAGCCGTGTAAAAAGTCAAGTTCAAAAAACGACATTTTTATTTTCTTGTTTTGGAAACACTCATTGTTGGAGTGAAGATTTATGAACTGCGCCTTTAATTAACCATTATATTAAAACAATCACTTGTTATAAATTAACATGTTTTACAAAATTCTTGAATAATACATTTATTCGTTGTATGTTTATGTATGTATGTTTATACGTAAATCCAACAAATTTCATAAAAATCCTCTATTCGTTTCTGGGCGGTAATGGACACGTAATTGGACAAATAAAAGGTGGCATTTAAGTATAATTGATCTTTCCAGGGTTCTATAGTTTTTTTACAGATAATATAAATTTAACAAATATGTGATGCTGGTAGAACAAATCATAAGCGTAGTATCGATGTAGCCTAAATTAGACACCGCTGAGTGATCAGTTCACTGACACTTGGCCGTGGACACGATCCAATGTCTGTGATGAGACGCCCGGCGGCCTGGCGCCCGCCTGCATTTCCGACTAACTTTGAGCAATTGCGGGCAATTGTTACTGATAACTTCGTATATATGTTTCTGGACTTAGACTGATATAATCCGGAGGGCTGACAATATTAGCGCAGGAAAGTTCCAACTATCTCATTCTAAGTAGACCCGTACCTAACAAAGGAACGAAAAAAAAGGCTAAATGATGGCAAAGGTCTTATTTATGTGGGATTATAACAAATTCGTTATTCGTAAAATAGGGTGACTACAGAACATATAGTTGTAAAGTATTAATATCCAACAAATGGAAAAGGCTTCTGAAATTGATAAACCGTGATGAATAAAGCTAATGTTGTTATTGATATATCATAGAATCAATATCTAACAACTTACGCCAAGCAGCATACACGTCGTTCATGGTGTCTCCCGGGGAATCGCTCGCCCGCGAACTGCGGGAGTCTCCTTGTGCCTCCATTGTTATTCACTTCTCGTTCATTTTGTACAACTGTAGCACCGATTACTTTGCGTTCATTTCGACAAACCTTATGTTTATCACTTATTGTTCATTTTCCATCCTTTCAAAGAAAAGACGAGAATATTACAATTTTCCACATTGGCACTCAGTTTAAAATTTGATTACAGATTTTTTGGCACTGTATTATTTTACCAAATATATGACGTAACTTTTTCTTAGCAAGTATTGTCATGAATACTATTCTTAAAATTATTGTAATTTAAAAGTATTGCGTGTACTATATCAAAGCAACCGATTTAGAAGTTATCTTTATATAATACTCAGGAAATGATCCCACGTAATTTATAGAGAGATCTTTTTATTCTTTTTTAAGAACATTGCTCGTCGGAAGACGAGTCAGAAATTCAACAAAATCTCAGAAACCTTAGGTAATTTTGGAGACATTGGTCTAATGTTAGGGGTGATGTATTTCTCTCCTTCTCCTCTATCATCGAATCTCTATCTCGGCACTCATTATTCCTTCTTTTCATCCAAATTTTTCTAATTAATTTCACATGGTCTTATTCTGCTACCCTCTTTCATAGTATTTACTAAAAATGCTAACAACATAAAATAAAACATCCCATTTCCATTTACAATGCCGGAGGAAAGTTCTAAAGGAAATAACTTTTACATTCGTGTCGTCTCTACCTTGTTCGCTTTATATGGTTTTCAATGTTTTGGGTCTACATAAACGATAAACAGATAAATTAAATAATAATAAAAGAATTATAATAAAATAGAAGAATTTACCTATATATGTAAATATAATATTCTAGAAAATTATTCAATCTATATTATAACTTTATATGGCGTACGTAAAAAAATAATAGATCCGCGGGTTATTAACTCTTTGTAGAGTTCTCTTATGCTATGACCAATTATAAAACCATCAGAGCCTCGGTCCTTTCATATTTGCTGTTTAAAACAACTCTACATAGAATTTATATAAAACCAGTAGTATTCAGTGCAGTATTGCGATTATTAAAGCGTCCATAAAAGGTAAGATTATACTTGCATTAGATACAGATCACACGAATGAAAGGAAATATATAACACGAATTTCTTAAATAGAAGATAAAGTAGATTCCATTTAGAATAACTTTAAACAAGTTATGAGTGTAAAATGTAAATGTCACTTAAAAGACTTCAGACGCCTTAAAGAACGTTATGGAAATCTCTAACGTGTGCAGGTTTCTTCACCATTTTCACCTTCATCGTTACTGCAAGAGGTATTTCTAACTTTAAAACGCAAGCAACATTGTAAAGAAAAAACGTTTCATTATTTGAAACACACTTATACGCACACACTTATACACACATTCTTATACACAAACACTTATACACAAACACCTATACACATATACTTACGCGCATACACATAGGCAATCATGCAAAAACTCACACATGCACACACATAAAACAATAACAACACACGGTACACAAGCATTTCATGCAAACCATATTAGAATATTTGGTGTGTTTC
>DVOY01000010.1:0-21353 GCA_018237585.1 Apyrrothrix maculosa | reverse complement strand
ACGGTTGCAAAATATATTCTAAAGTGGAGCCCCGGAACAAATACGGCGCCGCGCACGAAACGTATTTATCATTCTCAGACATAACACCACACAAATAAATCTACAGCGAGCTGCGTGCTCAGTTATGTACTAGTTCCTAGGCAGCAAGGCACCAGGATGTGAAGCGAATTTCATTTCTTATTCGGCACACGACTGTGTTCAACATTTCATGTGCAGCAAATACCAGTCGTCCGCGAGACTCATGGTTAGCGGACACCACGTCTCACGTGTCAACTTTTTGCAATAAACCCGAGAATATTGCCGTTATGATACATAATATTGACAAGCATTATTCATACGTTGTATGTAATCACGCACCGGCTCACGTTCCCATTATCTGTCCATAATCTCGCGCTATCGTAGATTTAAGGCAATTACTTGAACAGCGGCCGACCTTGTATTTTTATTACGTAGCAATAACCAAAATTTCCATTGAAAAATCCAATTGCCGCGTTACGTCATTTATTGCGCCTAGTGTGTTACCTAGCTGTGTATGAATAAACCACATCGCTCGTACGATATCAATACAGCGCTGCCTGCTAATGATCTAATTGTATCGCTGTATTATCCGCCGATGTGTAGATCGGGTTCTCTAAACAAAATCAGAGTTCATAAATCGAGAGCAACATAAACAGCGAACGGAGTGAGAACGGACATCACCTATATCGCCAAGAATTACAACGTGAGTCAGATATAACGAGTTTCTAGCGGTCAATACACGGGGGAGTCTGGTGACCGGTACTAGCCTACCACGCAAGTTGGCGGTGGGGTTGGCAGTGTGGAATATACCTATTTTTTGTGTAATAGCTTTTGACTAGGTACGTACATTGTGTGTCAGTGAATTGTCGTCGTAAGGATGTTCTCACGTAGTATTTGCCCGCTCATAAAAATGCCCCGTACGTGTGTAACGAGTGGAGTGGAGATACGAGGCACGTGTCAACGTAGCAGCAGTAAAATGTGGCTAAAAGTTGGCAGCGCGGTTACACTGTTGTATGGCGATAAAAAATTACAATTCGAACACCCAAAGCTACTTTCGTTACAGCGGATTTCTTTACCAATAGTATCTATATTGAAATATCTATTTTCAGGCGCCTAAATGATATCTTTATTATAGGGAGTATTGACTTAGTTTGATAAGGAAACGAGCAAAGTGTAAATTGTGTACGTCAATTGGTATTGAATTACAACTAAATACAAAAGTGTTGCTTGGCGAGCCCCGGAATAAGTTTAATAATCCACTACTATAAAGTAAACATTGAAAATAATCGTACTAAACAATACAGCATACTGAATAAAATTGTCTGTTTTTAAAACTACATAATGGAAACTAAACACAAGTGGGATACTTAATGATCGAATGTATGGCTGCGCTCGGGGTGAGCGGCGACAACGGCGATAGACGGTGACGCCATAGGGGGGACATATTAGGACTTGTGATTATATATAATAGAATATTTCAAAACGCTAATAGCTCAACTAGCAAAAATCTCGACTATGCTTAGTCAGCAAACGTCCATACAAACGTCACACACACCACACAGAGTACTACTGACCTTCATAATTGACCTGACCGTCGCCGTCAATGTCCGCCTCGCGGATCATCTCGTCCACCTCCTCGTCCGTGAGCTTCTCGCCGAGGTTGGTCATCACGTGGCGCAGCTCGGCCGCCGATATGAACCCGTTACCGTCCTTGTCGAACACGCGGAAAGCCTCGCGGATCTCCTCCTCGCTGTCTGTGTCCTTCATCTTGCGGGCCATCATCGTGAGGAACTCGGGGAAATCTATCGTGCCGTTGCCTGGAACGCGATAATCGTTTGTACGTTAGATGACGTCACATATTTATTGTTCATATTCTGTAGCTTTAAACAGAGTGTAATATAAATAAGGCTTTTAATTGCATATATTTCGTTTTAAAAAGTGTACAAATACTTTATGATGAAGATTACAATTGTTTTAAAGTATTTTTCTCTAAATATTACCGGTCTTTCCACTACTATAAGAAACGGTAAACCAAAATCCCAACAAAGATTCCAAGCCCCCGCAAATAGACAATAACCATTCAAAGTTTTAAACATAAAATTGAACGTTAAAAATAATTTTAAATAACGCAATCATTTGCGACTACTCGAAAGTCGTTGTTGTATTTTTTTTTAAAAAGCTAACAATACATTTAACGTTCCATTATTATACAATACATATGAAGAGTTTATTTCGAACATACACCAAAGTACAGGATCGTAATCTGGATTCCCAAGTAAACAGCACTAGTTGGAACGTATGATGGGAAGTGTTACAGGTGTAGCAAATATTATTTTTGAGATTAATGAAGCCGATCAAAAGAAACGCTCGTGTTTACACGTACACCTCCGGCGGCTATTAAACGCTGCTAGGCGCTAATTTTTAACGTACGCATATTAGACATACGTATGTATAAATATCGAGTACTAATTCATAATTGGCAATTACGAAATTGCATGCGCAACGCGGAAACAATGAGTAACCATTTCTTTTCAGGGCTAACGAGCCGATAACTTGATTTATTTATAAGTTGTGCATGCAAGTTGTTATCGACAAGTTATGCAATCATACTTTAATATTTAGATTGCAATAAGAGTTAAAAAGATAAAATAGATAAGTCCTTTTGAGTTTTATTGCGTGTTACCATCAGTCAAGATCGCCAGTGTAGTAGCAGTTCATTAAAAACATGTATGTATATACATTTGACAATTAGTGCCCTCGCAAGCCTATAAAAATAAAATTATTTCATTTGATATCAAATACCTAATAGTCTCTCGACTTCTTAATTCCAAAATCATTACGCATATTTACATTAAGTTTTCACCTGAAAAGTATAAAGATCGGTCAACAGTTATGAGGCACCGCAAATATTTAGAATATGTAATGAAAATGATATCCAATGGTTTAACTAGCATTTCCACAGCAAGCAAAAAACTTTTGTAATACACGGGTTGGTTGTAAAGACGATTCGTATAGTTCGAGGCGAAATATGTGGAGTTTATGACACATAAAAGAACTTATTATGGGCGCGCCTTCTAATCAATCTTCGCCTTGCCATAAATTATGAAAGAGATTACTGTATGTTGGCGGAGATTCTCGCTGGTACGATAGATTTAGCTATTACTGTTGTAGATTCAGCGAAATAAGACAAAAATAACAATTTGGCATATATATAGGGAGATCGATAAATATTACACATCACTAATGTGCAAAATCGTTTACAAGCGATTGTGATCGATATTTATCATAAAAAGACATTCCCGACGAATCGGCGAGAATAATTTTGATATAACACATCCTTCACGCTGTTAACATTCACCAAACATAACAAGTTTTGTAGGTGAGACCTGGATAAGGACATCGATATTCACTTGTTGGCGAGTGCTTATTTTAAGCATAAACTAAAACCATCCAGAGCCAACAAGTGTCTTTTAACAGAACAAACGCTAAATTCCACAAAACCACGACAACTTCACAAACACACGCATACATTCACATTGATGTCTCATGTTTCAAATACGATTATTTACAAATCACATGCGATTTGTGTATTATTTTCAATGTCAAGTTTGTATAATCGCACAAACTGTAAACACTGAGTCAATAAATATTATATTGGCGTGGATATATTAAAATTTTGCACGTGACATATAACTCAGAGCCAAAACTAGTACATTGATCGTATACATGTTTCTGATATAAGATTTATAGTTTAGCGCATAAAATATTTGCCGTCCGCTGGTAATTTTGGGCGGCCAATATTAAATTGTGGTTAGCAGCTAAGTATGCAACTATCATAAACATATTAAAGGCTTTTTTTAGATTGAAGGGCCGATGAAATTATGGACACATCCACATCAACGTCTTGTCTAAGTCCACTGGTGGACACAAGCCTCCTTAAAAGGATATTTTTGCCCATAATCCTCACGCTGGACATGCGGGTTGGGGATGAGATTGACATGAAACAGGAAACATCATGATTTTCTATGTTACGGCGCGAAGAGGCGGCGACAGGATAGTTTGCGTCGTCAATCACGTAAGGACGGCAGTACGGAGGCGGCGCGCGAGACATCACGAGAATAAGTGCGAGTTAAGTTTGGCCGTCTAATTCCGGGCTTAACCTTTGCGAGGTGGTTCGCGGGCTATATATAACCGGATCGCGTGAACCGAGCGCCGAGAGTGCACGTCGCATTCCCGCTGCCTCAAACGACTACTGGGACGCACCTGGTCCCCAGAACCCATCCTACAATTATTTACTATATGTCTATTCTTCTCATTGTCACTGTACTAAATAATTAATACTACATATTATTATCGGATATTATGTCGCCGGTTTAGTTAGTATACCAGTGATGTGGAGCTTCAATATAATTTAATATGATTTTCTTTACTATCAAGTGTCGAGATAACAATAACAATTAAGGTATATATGGCGAGCTCCAGTCTGTGTTCCATTTAGCTAGTACATACAACGCTGAAGACAAGGCGGCGCGCGGCCGCAGCGAGCGTGAACTGGCATTGTGTTCCGAGAACAACAATGGGCCGCCGTCGCCTTGAACCCGCAGCACTCGCCCACAAAACTGTCCTGTTCGTTTTGCGATACTCTACACGCTTTGCGTCACCGCGACGAGACGGCAGTCCTTGCAGAACGTACCGCCGACCGGCCCAGGAATGTATTATACATGACGGCACGTAATAAGAACATTGTATCGACTCTAAATGAAGGCTACGCGAAAGCGGAGCAAGGAATAAAAGTCACAAGATCCGTCTTATTTCATTCAGGTGTATAAATGGAACGGCATAAATTGTAGAGTCGCTAACAAACAAATCAATTGATTGTCCGACAGAACAAGCAGCTTTGCAAACTATTAGTTGTTTTGTAATGTAAATGCGTCACTAGGATATGTTTACAGGTATCACGTTACAAGATAACAGTACGAGAGAACATAATATGGAGATCGTCGTTTAAACGCGGTTACGACGGCCTGTAGACGGTCGATCTTATTAGCTATGGACTAGACCGCTACAAAACGATATCCCTTCAGACTTCACGATTGATCACATTATACGCCCATTTGTCGATAATACTATTATTGTGTTGGTCCTTTCGTGTCTAGCCGTTCCGTATCATTTATTGGGGCACAAAATGAATCGTCCGCAAACGGATCATATACCACTTACATACGTAAAAATTTTAGTTATAATCGAATATTAAGTTAGTTATACATTTATTTAGTTATATATATATATATATATATATATTATAATTCGTTATAATAATATAATGGAAGCGTGAGTTATATACAATTGAGCTTTATTAGTATATGGGAAATATTGATGATGTAAAAACAACGAAGTCAGTGAGCCAACGATGTGGGTAGTTACAGTACAGTGTATACAGTACGCTAAAGTCAGACGGCGGAGCGGCGCCGTCCGATCGACAATGAACTAGCGATTGTATACACGATGTTTTCGGGAAAAAAACTATTCAGTGACGTCAGAGCGTGGTATCACGTTTTGGTTTTCAACCAATACGAAAGTACAACCTCTGTCCGTATTGCTGTCCCTTTGATGTCTGATCTTTGGTCATGCATAAATACCCGCCTCAAAATAATATTGGGTCGCATATGAGATCCACAATAGGTTCGTGAAAATATCTGAAGATTAAAAAAAAACGTAACTTCACGCCTGGGATCCCCGAAGAGATAGACAGAGGAGTGTACTATACTCCCACGTTTCACCAGTTACGTTTACGTCGCATTACGGAATAGGTGGTGAATCTATTGCCATACACCGGGCACAAATCCAGACTCCGAGCCATTACTAGATATTCTAATTTAGAACAATCCAATAGTACCCGACTCGGGATTTGAACCCAAAGTTAAGTATTTACAAAATTGTGAACACACGTACAAATATAATCTTTAAAATGTATTCCATCGTTTGAAAATAAACCGGATACAACACAATTGATTACATAATTTTAGGAATATTTTTCTGACACTATTTGATATGAGAACTAAAATTGATTAATCTTTCAAGTTGTCTAATGTATAATGTACTGCTATTGGTAGTTCGAATAAAACGTAAAGCGGCAAGCGTAACTAAAGAACATTCGATTGGTTTACAGTTCACTACTTCCTTTCACGATTCCGTGTAACGTTGTACAAATATAAAAATGTTTGTCAAGCGACTGAACGATTCTGTTGCAATCACCAACAAGTCCGCAAAATAGCCGATAACAAATATGGATTGTTCATAGCTTTTCATTTTCATAGAAGTTCATTTTCTAAAATAACGGTGTATACGATGGCTGTAGACTGAACAATTATTTTATCATCACGTTGCCCGGTAAATATAGACGGATGACTAATTATATAGCGCGTGATACAAAATAACAATTAGATGACGTGTAGCCCGCAAGAGGTTAAGCATAAATGTGGGCAAGCGATACAGCGAACAAGGTTCTGACGACTGTGTGTTATGGTAGTGGAAGATATATCCATACTGTGAATTTAGCCATTGTGGTGTGCGTCTAAATTGTTAGAGTTCGTTATATGCTCGAGTCATGGAATGGATGTCGGAACCGACGCGAGCGCGATAGGCATGAGATCATTGTAACACATTGCCCAAATTAGTCGCAGCCATGAAACTATGTGAACAAAAAATATTACTTACAATTAGTATACACTGATTGAACGCGTTACGCGCCACGAATGTGACGGTTCGGAGACGCGATTGTTTGGTTTACGTGTAGAGATCGTCGTATGAAAGTAGCATAACTTACTTTCACGAAGCTAATTAATTGATAGAACTTTGTAGCTGTGGTTTTTGGGCAAAAAAAATTACAAACACTAATATAACGAAGCTGCATTTGAAACACATTTCCTCTTTCAAGGATAGCTTTGAAAGTGTCTCCTTGTGAATTGTCTAACGAAGCGTCAAGGCTTCGACTGGTAATGAGATATTATCGAACTTGATTCCATTACAAATACAGGAAGCATTGCGAAGGTGGCGGTTGAGATGTGAGTCAACAAAGTCAAAGAAACGTGCGTTCAGCGAACAGCGTACACAGGCACCTACAACATTCCTTATAAGATGCGTAATCTAAAATTGCTCATATACCGACCGCCCGAACATGTCGTCCTATCTAATTTGTTGCCTTCATTAACGACTTTTTATAGCAAGTTAAATTTACAACAGATAATAACTATAGCATACATTTTACAGAGGTACCTATTCGTGAGGAGATTCGTTACATATAGACGATATTTTTAGGATATACATATGGCGGTAAATCAATGGGGTTAATGCATTAATTATTTAATAAACCACAATTATGAAGCGAAAAGAAAAATGAAGAAGTCTCCAATGCTCGCTCGTTAATCACTGCGCAATAATATTGGCTCGTTTATACAACTCCCCATCACTTGTTAGTAGTCCCAAATGCAAACGAGATCAACGTCCATGAAACACGGGTGTCGTTTCGTAAACATAATGTAAAAAAAAGGTAAATAAATGTACGGCAGCTAGTCAGCGCGTTGTCAGTGTGCCAGGCGCGCAGCGGCCGGTGGGGCCGCGGCTGCTTTCACGTTAATTCTTCTTTATCCTATGTTGCCATTATATTTCTGGTTTTCATCAATTTTAAATTTTAATACGCTGGCACATTATTGTTTTGCGTCATTGTCAATAGATACAATGTTATGCATGTTTTCCTGTTTTTATATTTTGAATCGATAATTATATAAAGAGTGCGTCGATTCAGGGACGCATGGATGGATTTGTAACTCTCTCTAATTAAACATGACATGTATACACGCAACAAAGTCATTAATTTGCTCTTAAAAATAATAAAAAGCAAAAATATGGTATTTGTGTTTTTTTAACAAAATGATTTTCTTTCTATAACGCGATTTTATAATCACTGAAGTTTATTTATTTTCTGTCACTTACTAAAACGCGGCTTTGCATGTACAAATGCAGACTGGTGGCGGTACGGAGAAGCGATAGCTCGTAGCTCAAACTCAAGATCCTATTCCCGCGCGCGTCGTTTACGTGTTCTATAATACGAAAAGAAGCTAAAATTACAAAAAAAAATACAATCGATTTAAATATTCATATCTCTGTACATTCGGGGTAATAGTATTATAAGTAAGCAAGCGGTCGCGAGGTACAGGCGACATCAGAAAACAAGCGGGTGCACTCGGGAGCAGCGCGACCGTTTGGCCTTCCGCCAATCCCATATGCAAATTCATTTGCAATACGCCACCATTCTTGACAAGATAGCCCAGATAAATACGATGTCAACACGCGCGCTAGTTAGTTTGGCACCACAACCTCGCAAACTATTCAGTTGTATCAAACCCAAAAACTACCCTGAACGCGTCATGTATAAATACACGCGCCGACCTACGACCAGTTTCCGTTTCATTTCTTCACATTTTCATGTTCAGCTATAGGGAAAACAAACACGTGGGCGTAATAATAATAAACAACTTGAGCGAGATTAAATCTCGGAAGTGAAAAATCTCATTCGTTTTATAAAATTTGAAAGTGAATGAAATCATTCAAACTTGCCATTAAATTGATATAATATAATGTAAATACGCTCCTTAATAGTTCATTTGGTAATAGCCGAATAATTTTTGATACATGTTTTGAGGTCAGTATCTTACAAAATGTAGTATTAACCACGTTTCAGTGTTATGAATTCCATTCGATTCATATTGAAAGCCATTGAATGATTTTTAAACAGTGACAAGAGCTGAACATCGTCCCATACATCAACCGAATGTTGATAGGCCATGTGTTACATTAAATGTCGCTGTCAGTAGACCTGATTTATTTCATATATAACACTACCCATTACACATTTGAATTAAAATAGTAGTTCGGACCACCGGCCCGTGAATCAGAATCAGAAAGGGCACCGCCGAAGCAATTAGGACAACAATGGGTCAGCTATTTGGACAACGTCCGGGGGCGGTGTTCCTGATGTGACGTCGATGGGTCGGGAGATAAGTTGGCCACTCTCCAACAAATTCTCGCCCTACCCCCGTGTCAACATTCGATATTGATATTGTCTTACGGAGATAAGCGATCGTTTTTTCCCGGTGTATCCATTGAAATACAATAACATCAACAAGGGGCTTGTCGACCGAAAATTGTTAACCCTATAACAACTTTGTATCAACACTACAGTCAACAGGCTTAATAGTGGTATTGTGATTGGCATAATGCAACGGGTTATTCGTAATTCTAGACTGAATTATCATTTATGCCGCTACTGCTAACCGGAAGTTATTGTGATTAAAATTGACACCGAGAGTAGCATACTTCGCAAGGTAAAACAATCTACGTCATAGATTCGCTGAGGACTTAGATGATCGAAACACATATGGTAAATTTATCGAAAAGTGAACCAGTTGAACGAGTTGTTCCGCGCAAAATGTTACCAAATTGGCAATAATCGAATGAGTGCACGACGTCGACACTAGTTTCACGCTTGCCCATTACCCGTCGGGGCCGTTGATATATGTCGGACTTGTAATTAGAAGACGCCAACCAGAAGTAATAGCGAAGAATTCACGCGGCCGGGACAGGAAGAATTCTAAGTGTTATCGTTTTCAAAGCAATTAAATAAAAATAGAAGTTACACATGGGCTATAGAATCGGGCCATATTTTAACGCGCTGAGGAAACAAACGAGTGGCAATAATGTATTGACACTAATTGGTTTGCTGGAAATAGATGAACCGCAAAAACACGAGGAATATAAAATAGCATCCCTCGAAAAAACTGCCGCAAAAGGACAATAAGAGGCGACGCGAAGGCGCGAACTACCCAGTAATAATGGGTCGGGAAAGGTCACCCCGCTTGATGTATTAGCCTCCATCAATTTTCTTTGCGAGTTTGTTGTTACAACATTTTTTGCGCTTTCTTTATTACAATTGTTTTCTGAATTCTTTTTAAATTGGCTAGTTGTGGTACTTTTACGTGATGGCTCATTTTTCTCAACGCGACCGTCAAGAATCTTAGTTACAAATGTAAAATGTGATCGTTATATACTCGTAGTACGTGCAGGAAATACCAATTCTTGAAACACGAATAGCTGAATACAAAAAAACGACACGGTTTGATTTGATACACATCATTCAATAGCAGTTTTTTGACGGACAGTATATTCGGATTTTAGTATAGAGGCGCAAAAGCGGCGCGGACACCACATGCACTCATAAGCACGCTGTAAATTATGAGCGATCCGATGAGAACGCCATGTCACGGATATCTCGTTGACAATTACTCCTGTCATAGCGGGGAATTGGCAGTGATTGCACTTACACTAGACAACATTGCGGCTTGCACTTGAACTGATTATATCGAGTGTGTACTAGTAACCATTATAACTCCATGTCCACGATCAATCTTAGTCTATTGGCTTCCGTGATAAACTAGCGTTCACAAAGATTACTATACCAGGGTGTAGAAATAAAATAATATAAAGCAAAATCGAGGGGACTTACGAATCGCGTCGCCGCGGTACAATAAAGCTAATTGGACATCTTCCGCTCGATACTACAGATTGCGTAGGACGGCACACGGAATGACATAAGATCCAATTGCAATAAGAGCTTCTTGGTTATACAAAATTTTCTCGTCGATTACTTAATGTACCGCGTCTATAAATATTTTCCAAAAGAGGCTCGAATGTAAAAGAGGATTTAAACTGTTTCCGTAATATCCGGGAGATGTACATAAAGGAATATACTGAAGGTCGTATCTCGAAAAGAATTGAAGGAGAGAGCTGGTCGTAGACTGTTCTACTACTATTACGCCGACACAAGTCAGTAATGTTCCCAAGCTCTGCACCTAACGCGCAAAGCTCTCGATTTGTTTTCTTTTATTACACAATGCCCAAGAGTCATCTAAATATCATACCTAACTATATAACATAACCGTGACATATTACCCTCAGAGAAATCGTTGATACTTTGATTACCATTCATTACTTCAATAAGGTCTCACGGGAGAAATCGTTCAGAATCACAGTTTTTTATTACAATGTATAATTGAATATCGTATCGGTGTACGGTACACGCAAAACGGTCACCATGTTATAAATGGAAGTATGATATCACGCATCAACATATTCTCGCTAAAAGTACAATATATTCTGAGCGTGATCTAACAAGCACGCAACAAAAAAAACAGTAAAAAGAGCTCAAACTATTTCCTGCCCAATATGCACAGTTTGATCATAAATTAGGAAAGGGTTTACAGATAAAGGTTTTAGTCATTTACAATGTATTCATTGCCTAAACTAAACTAGTTTTCGGTTAGTAGCAACTGAAGCAAGAGATTGTTCCACAAATAGCACTAGACGAGAGTGCGCCCAGAGGATGGCTGACTGTCTCCCTCTGACGAGTGAACGACTCCTTATCGTAGCCATATGACATCGCGACTAAAATTACCGGAGCGGCGTAAACATTTTAAACTGTTATCGTGAGTTAAAAACGAATGTTTTAATATTACGGCCAATTGTTTGCAGCGCGCAAAGACAATAATGATCTTTAAACTTGAGAGAAGAGGACATCTATTCGAAAGAACGTTGAGATAAATTGTTTTCGATACATACTAATTCTATAAATATTCAATGTCTTTTGTGCGAGAAGGTTATTTAATTTTATGTTAGACGCGAGTGGCAATTCGAAAGTATCGAACGTGCCATGTATGAATACTTTGGGACCTAAGTTTTTGAGCATAAGTGTTTTCAAAAGTTTTTAACATATGTAACATATCTATGTTAATGTTATTACCAGAGCTGCGCAACGTGAGAAATTGGAAAATGTGGCACATTAAAAGATTTCCATTTCAAGAGTAATGAAGGCGGTCAATAAATCTTTGCGGTTAGAAATCGGCATCTGACTTCGGTCACGAGTATTGGGCAAGCATCGCCCACGCCCACTCGCGGCCGCACAACGTCTCGAGGGAAGACCACGGATGGGCACAGTTACTACACAGTAAAGTATATTTTTTTTCGTTATGACGAACGTAATTTTTAAATGTAAGTAGTGTCGTCGAGCTGTTTTTTTAAGTCCGTACGTGTTCATTGTGAAAAACAATGATTCGTTAATAAAAAGCTAAGAGTCCGACCCTATTATGTATGCCGATGACGCATAATCAATTGTTTAAAAAAGTTATAAGACGAGAAATCTGCCAAACGTTCATTCGAATAGTCATAGTCTTGATTAAGTAAACGATTACTCACAAAACAATGGTTGCTAGTGAATTATGTAGTGAACGCAATGTGAAAGATGAAAATTGTAAGCTTCTCTGAATTTATGCCAGATAAGTTTTGAAGTCTCTATAAACGATAGATAAAATATTTTTCGTATCAAACAATACGCCTCTTCAAATTCTAAACGCGGATGGATACAGATTATTTTAAGTGATTCGCCATACACTTTAAAAATTACCACGGCAAGAGTAATGATAGGCAAATAAACGAGCGAACATAGGGGAATTAAAAGAACATTCTCGATCTTTCACCGGGAATATTAGCGTTTTCCTGTTTAAAACTAAGACCAAACAATAACATACATAGTGGCCTTCAGATGTACTAATTGTTAGCACTTCCATTTACGATAGCTTCGATATTGGCCAGATAGAGCGCGGGTATTATTCGAACAATGGGTGCGTACGTGCGTGTAGTATGTCACAATATTCATATGATATCAGACTTATTACCCAGACTTGCTCACTGTATCTATAAGGTTTTAGATCAAATGAAACTATTAAAATGAACTGCATTCTATTGGGAGCACCGTGAACATTAATACGAATAGTGAAACAACGAAATGATTAGAAAAAAAATCTCTAAGTATATATTTCTATGCATATATGTAGTTTATCAGCCGACTGGTCACCGTAACACAAGCTCGCTTGATGCTTAGTATGGGATCAGATGACCGTGTGTAGAGATGTCCCGAGATATTTATTTATTATTTATTATCAGAGATAATAGTTTTTTTTGTTTGTATTATTTGGTTTGAATGTGGCATCAGAGCAATTGTTTTGGGAGAATAGAGCAATGTAACAACGGTTTAGTAGTGATTACTAGACGCTTTCAATGCATGTGATTAACTCGAAGGCGGATTAAACGCAACAAAACGCTAAAACATATATTTGTGCGTTATCTCTGTTGCAGGAAAACGCCCTGTTTATCGTGTGCACTTTCCTGCTGGTCGGGAATTAATTTACCGCTCGACCGTTATGAGCGGATGTGACAATATAGTATTGTTAGCCGGATTCCGAATATAGAAGCCGTGTCATGGCAGCGTGGACAAAACAAACGTTGTGTGGTCTCTAACTATACCTATATTGGATTCTCGATCGTTCCCCGGAGCTTATAAAGAAAAATAAGTACGTGGATTGCGTACGAAATATTTATTACACGTATTATGATTAATTTAGGAAATACAGAACGTTGTAGCAGTTCGGTTGTTTCATTAATTGATATATGTATTGACATGTGTCAGCCGTTGCGTGACTCGGCGAATGAGTTTCACGTAATCGGTGTAATTTAACTGGTTTGACGGAAGCAGATAATTGTCAGTGTTACCGTGAAAGTCCAACTTGGAATTATTGTTAATAATGTCGTATTAATATTTTCTGTATATCCTTTTCATACGAGTGTATTGTAAACTACATACAGAGAAGTTTCTTTATGCGAATACAGTAGCAAACGATAGGCAGCAGTCACAAGAGGTCGTTAACGTCTATGGATAAGTGCGACCGACTTTGAAGATGATAGCTTGTATAAGCATTGTTAGTATTAGTTAATATCGGTGTTATTCGAAATCGGCCATAAACGCATTGTCTACTTTATGAACTAAGATGGTCATTAATAGTCTACGCATGAACTATAATCATATCCTTCAGATTCTAATACAAAACAAACCCTTGTAATAATTTCCCCACGGTGACACGGTACTACTATCCCGTCCGAACCATTTAACTACATAAATACACATTACTGCAGACGAGAAACGAATACACTGGAATCAAAGGCACATTACATTAAACAAGACTCGACCGATTCATTACAAAAACATCGTTTGTAATGGCAGTGAAAATTATTATGTTTAAGTACCTAACTATGAATAAAAGCGACAAAAAATTTAAACGTGGAATTCCTATTGCTTACTCAACGCAAAAAGATCGTTTGAATGTTATGAACGCAAACGTTGAAGTACATACATTTCGCGCATCGTGCCCACGTGACTCGTGAGCACCTCTCACAAGCTTCATTATCTTGTGTGGGCACGTCGACTGGGATAAATTTCTATGTTGATTTTATTGTCTAAACAAACAAGCGGGCACGCTGCGGGGCGGCGTCGACACACAATTCCGCAAGTAAGTATTGTGTTACACGCATCCCCGGTGGAGCAGCACTCAATTGTCATGATGATTGAACAGATCTCGCGGACCGTGTAACGAGGATGCCCTGTAACAATAAACACGGTACGGCGACCACCGCAGCTGATCGCAATGTGTTCGCTCTTGTGTTCTCAGGAGGACACGTCTTTACTTATGTGGCGCTCGCAGCTGCTCAATGTTCGAAAAATCAAAATGCGTTGTGTTTGTAGCCCTCGCTTGCTTCCTCCTTAACTCGAGCGTTCTATTATTCTTACAACCACACGAGAAACAGCTTTAATTTAATATTACTTAAAACTGAAAATGATTTACCCACTAATTCGTAAATGTTAAATGGTAAGCTTCAATAACACGCCTCATATTTTTTTGGAAATTCCTTTTTCCTTTCAGTGTCTGATATCCAAGACCCAGGTCGAATGAAAGCGAAAAATCAAAGATCTTATTATATTAACGACGACTAACAACGGAAGCAACATTTTGTTACTCTTAACATGCAACTGATTATCGAAACTGCATAACATAATGGTCAACATCCGAAGTTGCCTTACGATACGATACAGCTGAAAAGACGCAATCTTCACCGCCCACACTAGCCACAGCGCCTCTCAACTTGTTCTGCTGTGCGTTTGTTTGTTTTGCCGTCAGCGCAGAGAACATCGCAGCAGCTCGTCTGCATGTTTTCTTTTGGATCAATAAATCATTTTTTAGTTTTAGCATTCGATCACCATTCACCAGACGCGATTAGTACAATATTCTTACGCTCACTTGGCTGTCTCTAATTGGTCTTAATGTTACTCATTTTCCGAGAAGCAATGTTGCCAAATTCAACTTTGTTTACCGCACCATCTGGAGCGTCTTATTTTTCCGTTTCTCCGATGATATATACAACAAAGGAATCCTCGTGACCTGATGATTAACACTGTACAATCCCTGCCTAAGATAAGAGTCATTGACTGAATCAGGATGAAAGAAATTTCTTTGCTCCAAATTCTAAATGGTTTTTGAACAACCAAGTATCAGTAACACACGGAACCGCAATCTATTGCCCCCGCAATAATTAGTTGATTCTACTTTTTTAGATCAAAGTCAATATACTTTATTGATATGAACACAGACACTTAAAAGTCGCAAGGGCCCTGTACTTGGTTCAAGATCTGTGTTACAGGTAGCCCGATATGATAAGGCATTAATAGGGGAATCTGTTATCTGTGAATCTCGCGTTTGGCGGACGCATCGTACAGGTGAGTGCATGTCGTCTATTAATATTGCATCGACGGAACGCCACAATGATAACGTGCAATGTCAGGGTCGTCTCGCGCCGCGCTGCGTACATACGAATATATTGTAAATAGAGATCGAAAATAGCTCAACACGCCCACCACCACGGGGACAACTTCCTGACTGTTGGGGACACGACGTTCGTGAGGGCCAACGGTCATCGAATGTGGCCGCGTGTCTCGAACGTATAGCTGACCTCTGATGACCAATGTTGATATGAAAGTAGTCCTGTCAAATATCTTCATATTATGTAACTCAATTAATTCCTTCCATAGTAAAAGGATTTCACCTATCATCTGATATTTTCGTACAAGTAAGGATATCATATTTTTAAAATTTTTATAGGTGGTATCAACGGTTTTGAACCACTCGTCACATTGTGTGTTAAAAGATTTCGCGTACGTTCAGTCGTGTAAATAATATTCTCGGTAGCGGTTAATGTACGAAATTGTGTGGTGTTTGCACTGTATAAGCTTGGTATATCAGTTAAGCCGCGAACAAGCAATGAAGTCAGAACCGCCTCGCATGACTGCACACCTCGTGAGTCCCATCACGCGAAGTGTGGGCAACACTCGTTTTTCATTTTCACAGCAAACATTTACTTGTGCATTGTCACTAAAATTGTCTCTACAAAACGAGTATAGCGATTAATTTACTTGCATAAAAATAAATTACACCATAAAATAATAAGATATTCTTGAATACGTTAGAATTTTCAATACTGAAACACTTTATAATAATATTAAGAGAGGGTATTTACAGATTTTTAAATTGAGATTGCCGCGTAAATACTGAACATCATCTGCATATGAAACGGTTTACTTATATGGTAGCGTGTGGCGCATACCCGAAACATGCACAGGAATACATGAGTTTCTGAAGGTGTCATGTTAAGAAATCTTAAATTTACAGAAATGTGCATTTTATACAATTCGCTAGCTTCACCTCTTGCTTGTAACGCCTTTATATACTGGTAAAGTTAATTTTTAGACGTAATTCATATTCAATCATAAGGAAAAGACACGTGGAAAGATATTATAACACATTCATTTCTGTTATAGAGCAAAAAAAGAAATCCTTACATATCCACCTTCATTCATTCAATGAAACGTTTACTGTTGCGATCTATAACGCTCGTTGATCGAAATTCATAAGCGTCACGTTTTATCAAGCGTATACTATTGTATATCAAACATCTCGTAGTCACAAATCGACAGCCCGTAAATCAGAGCCCGCGTATGCTTTAAGCGTCCGTCTGTTGGCACTTAGTTGATTATTCAGTAATATCGTGTATCGTCAATGAACTATTCAATCCAAGAGCGAAGATGCACTTTCTAGACAAGGGTGCTACATCCTAGGCTGCATCTTGCTTTCTTTCAGACGAGTCCGAGCCTATTTCTATTAGAAAAAAAAAATCGTAGCCGCGCGCGACTACATTGGGCCGAGCACGCCGCTTGTATTCCGGCGGCAGTAGAATGGAAAATATTTACAATGAGATAAAGCGCGGTGTATATTGCTGCGGCCTACGTAACTACATCGATAATATATCACAGCGCCCACGTATTCCGCACGAACCGGCCGAATAGCATACAACAGCCATATGAGACCGACGAGGGATTCATTAAGACCACAGGCTAATTAATATACAGCTGATATTCAAAGGCTCTGAGTAAAAAAAACACATTTATACACTACTCTCTCATAATATAAATCTTTGCCTGATTGCCTAACGTCTATGTGGCATTCAAACCGGGTGGTTATTTAAGACTAGTTCCTGATGTAAATTATTAAAATAACGGATGACTGAGTGCCGTAGCTCATAGTATAGTATTATGAACGCTTATGCTGTGTAAATACATTAAGAAATTATTTAATGGATACCTTTTTTAGGAAGACACAGCCCTAAGATATCTATTTAGTTATATAGTTCTTCTTCTTTCGAGTTCATCTTATGTAAAGAATTCAAAACGACGGTAAATATGTCGCATTAAGAATTAAGGCAATTCCATGTACATTCAACTATAGGTAAGTATTTTCGCTATGTTTTCTCATCTGCCACAACTAGATCTCTTAATATTATTACAGGCTCAATGTCTCTAAGGATTAGGATACGCTTGATAACTATTTTTTACGAATTTTACATTAAAAAACAAATTTAACTCAAATATACCTGGCAACTCCGATGTTGGTTAAGTAGACGATTCAATATTACAGTACTTTACATTTATTTTTCGTGCATTAAAAATAAAATATGGATTAAACACAAGCCGGCAATGTGCGATGGTCACGCCCTATAGTACAAGGGCACCCCGGCATCGATCGCTTATCGCCTTGCGTCCGATAACACATTCATTACCGACGCCAACCCGACAACAATTTGTATGAAAATCGGTGCTTACCACATTAACAAAATGTAACATTAGCAGTACCAAAAACTTTGAAAATATGAATATGGCCCAACATTAGACACCATTAATTTTATTTAAACCATAACGGTGAAAATATTCATAATGAACAGGTTTGTCCAATACATTTTGTATCGCAGATTCGACTATGGCACGTAACGTTCTACTAAAGTACGAAGTTGATATTTACATACAAGCTTAGGCCTCTTATCTCATCTCATTATTCAAATCGAGCCTCGATGTTGCTGTAGATAACGATGGCAAATGTGTTAGGAATTTTTTATACGAATTTAAATCATTCGCCGATGGAGCGATCATACTCTTTCAAAGGTATTTTAATAATTTGCGAAAAACAAAAAAATAATAATACGGAAACGATAAAATATGTCTATTCCATGTAAAGTAATGATCCAATGAAGTTCCATGTGCACTTACCGTCTGCGTCAACTTCGTTGATCATGTCCTGCAGTTCGGCTTCTGTGGGGTTCTGACCTAGCGAGCGCATCACGGTGCCCAGCTCTTTGGTGGTGATGGTGCCATCGCCATCTTTGTCGAAAAGTGAGAACGCCTCCTTGAACTCGGCGATCTGTTCCTCTGTTAGTTGATCGGCCTACGACATAAAAAATTCATACAATTAAATTTCAAGCAACAATGATATATAATGAAATGATTTGTTAGCATAAAATCAATTTTATCTAGTTAAAGCATCAAGAACGTTTAAACATTGGACTGTCACAATGGGATAACATTTAAATAATAATAAAAACCAGAAATCAAAAACAAAAACGAAAACGAAACTATCACCTTACACTACATAGCTTAAGAATGTTTGACATACAGTATTGTCTAAAGAAATCTGTCACCCATAGGTATGTTTCAGAATAGGTATTTTAGATATATCAGCAAGTTCCTCACTCTTATCAACGCAACTGTATTAAATATGTAAATGTTCCAAGACTATTTCAAATATAAATGGTAAATTCCAATATGCTGTTCCAATGTGTGCAATAAAAATGCTGTTTACAATGCAATGTTTTATTTGTTATAGTCTAAAAGTAATAACTGTTAATGGGAAGTTATTTTAAATAAATCGTAAAACACATACCACAGTGACCACCATTTTGCTAGCCAAGCAAGGCTGTACTAAAGTGAATGAGCAAGAGATTGTCACATAATGATAAGATTGTGAGCAATTATAATGTATTAGCACGTCACACTGCGGCACACTCAAGATTATGTGCTATCAAATACTGCATTACAATAAACTTTATCAATTTATATTCTAGGTTGTATATAGTTTTTCAGACTTATCATTAAGAATATGGGTGATGATTGATTACATGTTGACTGTGTATTTTGAAAAAAAAAAACTATTATTTAAAAATCTTCAATAATTATTTCATACATAAATGTAACCGGTGTAATGTGTGAGTGTACTACACTCCTCTGGCTATGACTTTGAGGATTACAGGTGTGACATAATGTTATGTTCATAAATATTTCATATTGATAAACTTCTACAAAAATTTTTATACATAAGCAGTTTGCATCTTAATATTGTTCCCAATACTAGAAGATTTGTAATTAAATCATAAAATATATTTACAGAAGTAACTAAAATTTTCTGAGCATGTAATATATTCCAAAGGCAGTTATATTTGTATGTATATTATTGCACTGTGTTGCATTACCCCAGTTGAATTATTGTTATTTACAGTGTATTAAGTTCAAACACAACATTATTTCATGTTTGTCTTTATTTCATACAGTCCTATACATAGGCTGACATTCTCAAACTTAATGTAGTTACTCTCTCAGGCACATTTAATGTTAAAATGATGATAATGATGTTTTTTGAAAAAAAAAAGTAAATCTATCAAAAACTTAACAACTGGAAATCTTTATCTCTGCTTATGCCAATGGGAAATAGGCATGATAATATATATGTAAATATTATAGATAAAAAAATGTAACATCATGCCTCTACTCCCCGAAGAGGTAGGTAGAGGAGTAATATTAAATATAACTTAAAAAAAGGTGAAGTTTATAGTATGATCAATCTAACCTCATTTTTGATATACATACTAATGATAACAAATGGACCTACTATAATGGACTTATAATTGAAATAATTAACCCCCTAGGTGAGATAAGTAGGTATTTTTGTTGTTATATAACCTCAGGTGTTTTATTTAAAGACAAGACCACAGCAAATAAATTTCCTGTTGGAAAGTGTGATTTCTAGAAGTTTCCCTGTCATAATTAAATCTTTATAAATTGCTTATCAACTATTAAAAGACCTTGATGACTTTAATTACAGCAGGTATCGGCTATTAGCAATGACTAAAAACGAGAGAGCTGGCATTGTGTTAACAGTGGGAATCTCACATAATTCTTACTGACAATTATTTTTTTATAAATATATATGTTGCATAAAGAGAATGGATGGCTTCATTGCTTTATTTAAAATGTGATAGTTTCCAAGGTGGAGTTTTAAGCATTCAAGGTTTTCCTTGTTAACTTCAATTTAACTAGCCAATGTATACTTCCTCAAGTTTTCTTGCTATAACTTTTTTAAGTCATACTTTTAAATACTTAATTTGTAAGTATTCAAGATTTAAATAATTAAAATTATAATATGATTTTTTTTTCATATTTTTATAGGGATTACTTACTAAAAGTGAATTTTTTAAATTACCCATTGTTCTTGAAAAATAGACGCTATTAGTAATAATATTGTAATTATGCATAATTATAAAACAAAATTAATTATAGTTTTATTGTTCACAGTGATGACACCAAAAGCACATTGTATTATGAAAGACTGTTTTTTCATTAACTAACTCAATACTTTTATAACTTTTTTAATGGACACACACATGAAAACTGCATTCTGTTAGAAAAGACTATTCAATATTGTAATAATTATAATTACAATGAACATACAGTATACAACAAAAACTATAGATATTAAAAAAAAAGAGAAAAGCAATAGGTATTGAGTTCAATTCAAAAAAATATTTACCCATACCGAACAAGAATATTCAAATAATAAATGTTTTGAATAATAGCTCCTATAAAGTTCCATTACAGGACCCTTGAAGTATCAACCAAGTTTCAAAAAACAACTAAATTGAGACAAATAAAATGGCATATATGGCTTGTCACATATACTTTT
>DVOY01000009.1:0-21554 GCA_018237585.1 Apyrrothrix maculosa | reverse complement strand
TAAAATAATATCACAATAATATTTTTCTCCTTTTTTGTAGTTATAATATCCTAGCTGTATTAGTGATACGATATTAGCTTAGTTATCGTTTTCACGAAATCCTAAAACCTTGCCTAAAGTTGAAGTAGTTAAGTAATCGACTATCTGTCAGTGAAAGTTCCATCGAAATCGGTTCGTCCGGTTTGGAGATTTCTCGGCACAAATTATAATGCTGTCTTAATCTATAGAAATTTATTAATGTGTAATAAACATTAGAAAACGTTTCTGTAAAATAGATAGATTTGGCTAACGATTAAAGAGGTATTTTATTCCTATACACTCTGAAACAGCGTTATGGGTATATGGGTGGTTTAAGAAGCGTATGTTATAACAAAAGGGGTCAGTCAATTGGCGAAAAATAAAATAAATTGTCTAGATAAACAGAAATCTCTAAGGGGAATGTGACGACAACATATTTAGACTTCCAAAAAAGTAATTAAGCGACAAACCCAAACAAATTTAAGGAATGTACATCGCTCACGATGAATCCCGGGAGAAATGAAGCGGCAATATGTTTCGCGGATCTCCGTAGTAATCCGGGACAGAAGAGATACTATTTCTCGTGCCAGCCGTTTTCTTGACGGGCGCGTGCCGGAAGTTGAACGGATCTGTCGACTGTAATGTGATCAGTAGCAGCGACTGAATATTTATGACATGAACGCAATGATATGTCATTGTTTGATCAAATTGAGGAGCTGAATGAATAGGGACAGTTCCACTGTTATTTAACTCAATCGTTGATTTTTGTATACATAAAATGAAGAATATAACGAGATAATACACTAAGAAAAAGGATCGTACATGAAGTTCTAAGGCATCCAAAGGAAAGAACATCGTTTACATTGAATCCCTGTGAGATTTATCCCGGCCATATGTTCTGGAGATATCCTGAGTAATCTGGGAGCGGAAGGACGCAAATTGTCGGGCAAGCTGCGCTCTTGACGGGCATATGTCGTCGGGAAGTGATCTGTCGGCGGCGATGTTATCAACACTAGCGACCAAATGGTCGTGACTCTTGAGATGCACAGTGAACTGAAGATTCAAATGAGATGTCATTACTTCAGGCACATAGACGTAATCCGCCTTTAACAAGACAAAGTAAAAGTCAAATTGCTTACTAAATCAAAGCTGGCTTCTAGGAAACAACATCGCTAAAAAATTCGGAATGAACGACACAATCAAATTATGCTCCACGTGAAGATATTTTGAGAACCCAACAGTCAAAAGATAATATCCTATATATTAACGTGGAAAATGAAATACCTATGATAATTATGACATTTGCCTGGGCGTGGGTTAAATTAACGAAAGGTTAAATTACTTCACCCCCTATTCCATGGGGCGTAAAGATGGTGGAACGTAGAATACAGTGTACACATCTGTGCCTATCTCTTGGGCGAATACAGGCTTGGTGTTACGTTTAAAGGATAATTTAATGAAAAAAGGCCTGGTGCCAATGAAATCATCATCAACAATCCTTTTTACTATTCTGCTGTTGGATACGGATCTCCACTTTCAATGAAAATATTTAACATACCTTGGAGAGCATTATAGAGAACTCTAAGGTTTGCTGACAATGCAGGTTTGCTCACGATGTTTTCTATCACCGTTACAGTAAGTAATATTTAATTTCGACACGCATATTTGTTGTAAAGAGTTGTACGTGATTGAATCACTGGACCGCCGGAGATGGAACGGAACTCTACCACGGGAACTACGTTATCATTATGTTGACAATAAAATATCTTAAATCAATGAAATAAGACACCAGCGGGCAAAAGGAAAAATGGAAATGAAAAGTTGTGCCCCCTTTTTGCTGAAACGAGAGAATTCCAACATGTGCTAATATGAACGGTCTCTAAGTGGTTAATCAATTCGATCGCAAATTTGGTTAGCGCGGTGAAGCTTGTATTGGGGAAACATTTCTTTTTGAATTTTCTGCAAATTCGACGTGTTCAAACGTTCACATTTATGTCGAGGCGAAAGTTTGTATTCATGAGAAGATTTTCGAAGTAATCATGGTTGTGTGGTTACTTGAATACAAAAGATCTGAAAAAAAAAATGATTAAGTATAAATTTAGTTTATTTGCAATATTACCACATACTTTTATTTGATCAGAGCAAAATTATGTATTCTAAAAACATTGCTGTATGAATCTTAACATTTTAAATACATACACCATAGAAAAGATTAGCCGATAATCCTGAAAGAAATCTAAATGAAATACAAAAAAAGTGCCAATGTCAAATTTTATGAGAGCTCCCTAGAATAATTTAGTACAGAATGGACATTGGTAGTAAGATTGCGATCATCTCAAAGTACTGATGTTTGTGATTATCCGATTTTTTTATTTTTTTATAACATCTTCATCAGTCTATCTCAGTCCACTGCTGGACATAGACTTCCCCAAAGAGTGCCATCGTGCCCTGTCCTCGGCTCCCAGCATCCAACTTCTACCTACAGTTTTTCTCAGATCGTCATCCTACGTATTTGTCGACTATTAGAATTTACTTATTACACTTTATGTGTCACCTTGAAGTAATAGATACAAGGATTGATTTTATACAAGGGCGTACTCAATGCCTAAGGGAATTCACTCCCAATCAATCCTGGGTGACGGTGATAACGTAGGTGCATTTGTGATAAATAAAAAAATATTTTTAATTAATTTTTTTCATCACAAATGTAGTTTCTTGACTCAATTTATTCTAACGCTAATCGGCACGATGAACCCAAATGCATTAAACTCAAGAATTTCACTAGAAGCTCGATGTTGCTCCAATCTTAGTGTATTAGAAAACTAATTAAAGCTTTAAACTAAATTGGACGCAATGTGTAGCAGTAGGTATATATTAAATTATTCGTAGTGGTTAATTGTCACCGGCATAATTTTAACGCTGTGAGGGCACTGAGTGGAAAATGTTCTGTGGAAATCCTTGATTCCAGCGATCTAGTTCAATCCCGAAGGACTAGTTATTGATGGAAGTTAGCGGTTACTTGGCAGGGTTTCAAATTAGGGTATACAAAGTCTAATTTCAAACGTAAACTTTGAATGACGGCAAAAACAAAGTAGTAAAGGGACAGTTCCATTTTTGAATTAGTACAGACAATGCTAACAAATTATTACAACGTTAAAGGTATCGTAATTTTAAAAAGTACAGTGGGTACTAGTAAGAATTTTCTCAAAAAAAAAAACATTTTAAAATGAAAGACGTTATTGGACTGACACTAGTTTAATGAGCGTTAAACATATTGCTGCTTATCTCTTAATTACTTCATAGTAAATACCTTCCTTTTAGCACAAAATGAATCGTGTGTAAGTTCATTATTACGATATCGGTGCAAATAAATTATATATGGTATCAAAATATCACATTACCAAGATGTCAACTTCTTATAATCTGCTATATCGGATCACATAGCCAACATGTTTTGTCAACTCATACGTTACTTGGCTAAATGTGTCGTCGCACCAGACCTCCACTCCCCATCTATCATTTTTCAGAGGCTGTTGACGGACATCGCCGCCGGATTATCAGCCCTATGATGGATAGCGAAAGTCGTTTGTAGGGCCTTTCTTCGCTCGTCCACTGTATTTTTACGACCTGAAAATATACTAGCTCGCTGTCAGCTTGTGTCCAAAATGAATATATAACACTCAACTGTAATAATACCAAATGTGCCCAACAATTGTTTGGGTAGCTAAATAAACTTTGCTTAAATATGGAAGTATGGAAAAAAACGTGCCCCATTCAGCAAAGTTGACTTTATTACGTAGCTGATAAAACTATTTTTTTTACATGAGTATAGTGAATCTTCGGAAACCAGAAATACGAGTATAATAAGGTTTATGTCACAGATAATTTTCGAACGCCGGTATCAAATGAAGATAAATTATGAGTGTAAGTGTTAGACAAATACATTTTTGGATGCAGGTGTTGGATATATACAGATAAATTTGCATGCAGGTGTTGGATCAAGATAAGTTTACGATGCAGGTGTCGTGCAAATGTTATTCATATATTAAAAGCTGTAACTCTTTTCGTACCAATAAATCAATCCAACAAAATTTTATTTAGAAAGGTGGTATATGAAAAGTAATATTTTATTTGGTGCGAATTATCAATCATAATAATAATGGACTTTCTTGACTTTTCTACGATCGTTATTGTATAAATATTGATAGACATATAGGCGTTAAAACATAAATTTAAGTTGATAAGGTCGTGCCATTATTCTTGCGATAATAGCCGCCTGACATCTTAACCTGTACTTAGGTAATAACATTTAATGTCTTCATTGATTAAATTTAATGGACGTCACATTAAACAAACAGCTCCCTGTAATGGCCGTGTAATTAGATGCCGCGTTATTCACGAATTGTATATTAGATGTGTATCATTGTTCAATTATACAGAGTATTTAGGCTTCATTATTATATAAATAATGACTTACTTACTATACCTACGTGTACGTTTTACGTAGGAGTGTACTAATCTCCTGTGCCTATCCCTTCGCCCGAAATACAGGCGTGATGTTATGTTACGTTATGTTTGTAAATAGAATTAAAAATCGCCTAAGAAACTTGTTATAACTTTCGTCAAATCTACTCTGAGCGAGTCATAAAATCATTACATATATGGACATTAGCAACGTTACATAACATCGTTGGATAAAATTGAAAGAATTTTAATAATCCTCGTATTAGTCCCCATAACATTTTTATTACTCGTTTATATTAAACAAAAATTAAATATTCGATATGTCTTCATCGTGCTCTTCAAACTTTAATACATGTTACTGGGAAAGTGGCGATAGTACCTACCTACTTTGATATATTTCGTAGACCTGCTCTTGGAATGAGCACACATGTTGTGGGATCAACCGGCCTTTGAGGACATACCCGGGCGCTTGGCCTGTATATTATTTATAAAGCCCTTTTTGACGGATTCGTTAAGATATCCCAGAATCCTAAAATGAATGGGAAATTCCTTTTCTGTCAAATATCTAATAGGCGACGATGACCAGTAAAATGAAATAACGTAGTAAACTGCTGGTAAGCATTGAATATATGGTGCTGGTAAGTATAGAAATGAAGTAATTGTGCTATTAGCCGTACCATTTACAACATTGTGCGTTACTAGAATATGGCGTCTATTGCAATATATTTGCTGTGGACGGCATGATTTATAACTTTTCTGCTGACAATATCAGTAAATCAAATTTGATTTTCTGAAATTATTCACTTTCCATTCCTGGCGCTTCTGGCAGAGACCTCTATAGGGATAAGCAGTGCCGTTGTACATACAGTACGGTTTGTTTACATTTAATAAAGCTTGCCTAATTTAATGACGAGAAAATTGTATGGTGTAACTAAAATACAGTTCCTTCACTTAATAATTATATTTATGTTTAATTCAGGGTCTGTCTGTTAGCCACCACAGATTATTAATTGTGATGCAAACTTTAATAAGGTCTGTTAATTATCAACCTTATGAATAATTTCATAAAATTTAATAAATTAAAAATTAATTGTAACTCTTCAATAAAATTATCATTTCAGCTATGTCTGGAAATATCTCAACTACTGGGTAAATGCATCAAAATGTTTAAATTTAATTCTTAATTGTTAATGTCAGTGCTAAGCATACTATAAATGTTGTTGAGGCTGAGGCTTGTTGTACGGTATACAAATAGTAATATTATTCATGGCGCGGACGCAAAATGGCGCTCGTTCTTTTGATATAAGTCCATTTTCAGGTCGTAAAAAAATGTGGGCGAGGGAAGAAAGGGTTTACAGACGACTTGCCTTATTCATCATAGGGCTGATAATCCTGCGGCGGTGTCCTTCAGCGGCTTCTAAAGAATGACGGATGACGGACCACAGGTCTAGCTGAGGAATGTTCAAATGACGGGGAGCCTGAAAAAATTTTTGCGGCGTAATTAGGTGAACTACGTTCCAAACTGAGTATAGTATATTTGAATACATTTATATGAATAAATTTGACCGATCTATCGGTCCAATAGTGAGTGAATCTGGTCTCTGAGCTGGGGATCCTGGATTCGATTCCCATCTAGGGCAAACATTTGTGCGATAAAAGTGTTCGTTTAGCCAAATAAAAATACAGTTTCTTGACTTATTTTCTTAAGCTCACCAGAAGTTACTTACTTACCCTATGTCCTCTTCCCGAAATTAAAGCGAGATTAAAAATAAAGTTGTGAAAGGTTCCATTTTGAAATGGAAAGAAGTTACAATACATATTGAGAGACGTAATTGTCTGCAATGTTAGCTTCCTTAATTACTTCCGTTTTTGGATAAAAAGAAGCATTCCGGATCTATAAGGTCAAACTGAGGGATATAATAAAAGAATTGGATAATGTTGAATTGTCCGCGCTGGAAATTTTTCATTTTTCATAAGTCAAATGAATTTTCAATGAGCATATAGCATATTTTTCATAAGTCAAATGAATTTTCAAATGAATTTTCAATAAGCACTCCGGTTCGTAAGGTGTTTCTTCTTTTAATAAATTTATTTCGTACCCTTTAAATGCAAAATTGTTCACAGACAAATTTACTTTACATCTGAATATTATTTAAGGGATTTTAAAGGGATTTTCAAGGTATTCTGTGTGGTGCGTTCGATCTAAATATCACTTGCTATAACGGTGAAGGAAAACATCGCGAGGAAACCTGCACACCTTAGAGTTCAAAAAAAAAGTTTTCTAAGCTGTGTGAAGTCTGCCAACCCGCACTTGGCCACCGCGGTAGAATATGGCCTTAACCCTCTCATGTGCCCGGTGTATATACTCACCACCTATTCCATATTGGGACGTAAACGTAACTGGTGAATCGTGGGAGTGTACTATACATTCCTCTGCCTACCACTTCGGGGATTACAGGGTTATGTTACGTTTACGTTCGATCTAGATGAATGAATCTCTTCGACCCATGTATTACCCAAGTGTACATTTAAAGTAGAAAAGCAACGAGAAAATGAGAACATTTAGAAAACAAAATCCTGATTTCAGTTAACCGCGCTCACCAAATTCCTTACCGAGCAGCTTGGCCGCAGGCTTTAGGGGTTTGCATTAACACATATTAGAATTCCCTCGACGAAATACCGATACCATATGTCTTATATTTATTTTTTATGCAAACATTTAGTTTTGCGTGTTAGATACAATTTGAGAATATTCGAGAAAAGACAAATTATTTTACTTGTTGACAAAACGTTGAAGGCTTAGTACAATATATCTTATTATAAGGAGTCGTTAATAGTTCAGCTTTCACAAGATCAGAGAACAAGAAATTTGGGTGTTGAAGAATATTTGCATTTTGTTCTAATTATAAACCACATATTGCCAATTTTGTCATTTCATAAGAGGTTAGGTGAGGTGTGTAGTTTCATTGGTTTTGTTATACGTCACAGCATGGAAACCTAATTCCCTATGTTGAGGTTATTGTCATAACACCGGCCACACATCTAGATTCCGAGTCACTACTAAGATTTTAATGATTGAAAACCCCAACAGTACCTAAGCTGGGGTTCGAATCCAGGACCTTTCGATCAACAGTCGCGTTTGCAACCATAGGGCAGTCGATTGTCAATAGTTAATTATAACTTATAATGGTTAATATTATTATTACTTTTTGATTTCACCTTCATTTCGCATTGAGTCGGTCGAGACCACGAAGTTGACAGTTTCTGTGTTTAAAAGAATATCGAATAAGTAAGACGTTATTTCAGTTGGGATAAGAAAACAATACAAGAAAATCAAATCAAAGTCTTAAGGATATCTGTTTCAAAGATTTCTGATTCAAACCATTCTGTCTTTTAAAATATTTGTTGCGGATAAAAGAGAATTTTTACAATTTCGAAATCATAGCAACCGTTACAGGAACTTCGGGAGAAAATGCCATTAGGCATTAAGATCGCCCTTTGTTACAACTTCATTATAATGCTGAAACAAAAAGCGTTCAATATATGAACAGTTAGATTTTAATAACTTCCACGTTGTGCAGTGCCGATTAATACAATTGAAGACTAAGAAAGAAATTTATAAATTCCCTGAGAGCATCGAATATGGTCCAAACTATTTGATAATAGCGAATTCACGTACTGAACTCAAAAGTGAAATGTAGCCAGTGTAAGTAAACCACTTCTGATAAAATGTCACAAGCGATATAGGGGTTGATAAGGGTATTCAAAACAAATTCGCCAATAATTCTCTTCGCTTTGTGATGCCTAAATACGACTACTAGAATAGTGGATGTTGTAAAGATAATATAAAAAGTTTTAAAAGTGTCGACGATAAATATTTGTCTGTCTGAAGATATTCGTGAATCTGAATGCTGGATGCGGCAAGCCGAGGACAGGGCGCGATGGCGCTCTTTGGGGGAAGCCTATGTCCAGCAGTGGGCTGAGATAGGCCGATGATGATAATGATTCGTGGATCGTACTACAGAATTAGACTATCAAACAAATAACAAAAAAACTGTTTAATTATCAAACAATAGCAAACTTTCCTTCATGTGGTTCGTTAAACATCTTGTTGCCATAATAAGTATGTTGATGAGGAGGATGATGATGACGACGGTGATGATGGTGATGGTGGTGATGGTGGTGATGGTGGTGGTGATGGTGGTGATGGTGATGGTGGTGGTGATGGTGGTGGTGATGGTGGTGGCGGCGGTGGTGGTGGTGATAATGATGAAGATGAGTATGATGTTGACAACAAAATTAGACTATCAAAGTAATTACATAACGATCAAACAACAGCAAACTTATCTTTATAAGGTTTTATAGAAAGACAGGATTATTATAAAGGTGCACTCGGGCACGACAATATACTTATAATAATATGTGCCATGTTTTTTACTCTTGTTCCAATGCTCCTTTGAGACTTTTAATCGGTGCTCATAAAATGAGATTTAGAGAGAATTTAAAAAAAGAATTAAAATTTTTCGCTTAAGCCGCACTAGAGCATGTTCAAATACGGAGTCAGTTCTATGGAGAAAAGACCTTTTCTCGTTTGTGGGATGCATAATGATTATCAGCTACACCATTATAAGCAATTACATTTTTAACCAGCTATAATCTACGAATATTTCCACTTAATACCAGTTCAATAGATCTATATAAATAAATATTTCAATGCCACTTAGGTAGCTATATCGGTTGTTGAAGAAAATTTTAAGATATTAACGATATATTTCAACTAGTTTCATATAAAAAGATCGCTAATTATCAGACCAACAATTAATACAACCTTTTCTTTTATTTGCTCGGAGTTTTCTAATTTATTTCTCCTACGATTCAACGATATTTCTTGCTTCTTTTACCAACTCCTATTACATATTTTTGTGTATGTATTGTATAACTTTAATAAGAATGAAAATATATATAAACTCTAATTCAGTTATAATTGTATTGTCAAATTTATATCATACTTAGAGTTCATATATCATCATCCCATCAATCCTGTCAGACATGGGTCCCCTATCAAATCTCCAATCATAACGAGAAGGCTTAAGATCATAGTTTACTATTCTGGCCAAGTATATTTGGGCCGACTTAACGCGCCTTTGAGAACGTTATGGTGAAATGGCAGGTTGCCTTGCAATGTTTATGTCGGCACTCATGGAAAGTAGTATTTAATCTATGCGTATTAAAAAATATTCGAAGCCCGATAATATTGTCTACGCTATTATTTTTAATAAAATTGAATGGAGTTCATCTTCCTTTTAATATATGTACGTAGTGATAAGAAAACTTATGATTAAATATAGTTACACATATTTTAATGAAAATATAATTAACTGCTAACACGGCGAATTAATTAGAAAAAATAAAATTTCTTTTTAATTTATACTTCATATCTTTGAACAATAGAAAATGTAGTTGGATTAGAGTTAATTTGGTATCTTGTTATAATATATCATTGCACAAGTTAAACTGAAGCAGTGAGCATCACTCCATCAGTTTCCGTGTCCTACTTAATTGTTCACCTAAAGGGAGTATCCATTCGATTTCCAAAGGTGCAGGCTAAATTGCGTTCGAGCGCCACTCCGTCCGAGAGACGTGTTCAGGATAATTAATTCGAGTCGCTAGCTGCTTGTTATCTCTAAGTCTCATTAATATATTTGCACTAAGTGCTACTGACGATTGGCGAGTTTAACAAAGCGCTAAAATAATACACCTACATACGAGTATTTGTTACTAATCGTTTATCATAATCAAAATCATCATTAACCGTTTTATCTTTCCTCTGTAGGACACGGGTATCCTCGGACAATGAAGTATAAGGCCCTCGTTAGCCACGCTAGCCAAGTATCAGTTTACAGACTTCGCACGCTTCAGAGAACTTCAAGCTGTGCAGGTTTACTCACGATATTTTCCTTCACCACGTAAACAATGTACATCTAACCAATGTTCCTACCTATTTCTATATCGATTGGATGTTTAATATAAAGAAAATCGCCAAAAGTTTCTTTATGTTTTGGCTAGAATCTCTGTTATGTTCTTAATTGACGTTCGAAAAATTGGCGGCAAAATTAGCGCGGGCTGCGGAGCGGAGCTGCCAGCTAAACACAGATTAATTTAATCATAGATACTACCAACGTTTGTACTCTCTGTAATTGTTTTTCCTGAAACCTATATCCGATATTAATAAAAATAATTCAAAAAATTTGGTCTGAACAATGATACGCAAATTATTTACCGTGTTAATAGCTCAAACTAAAGTATTTATAAGCGTATTGTGCCCGATACAGAGCAAACAAGGATATTTATATTATTTTTATTAATATCGGATATAGGTTTCAGGAAAAACAATTACAGAGAGTACAAACGTTGGTAGTATCTATGATTAAATTAATCTGTGTTTAGCTGGCAGCTCCGCTCCGCAGCCCGCGCTAATTTTGCCGCCAATTTTTCGAACGTCAATTAAGAACATAACAGAGATTCTAGCCAAAACATAAAGAAACTTTTGGCGATTTTCTTTATATTAAACATCCAATCGATATAGAAATAGGTAGGAACATTGGTTAGATGTACATTGTTTACGTGGTGAAGGAAAATATCGTGAGTAAACCTGCACAGCTTGAAGTTCTCTGAAGCGTGCGAAGTCTGTAAACTGATACTTGGCTAGCGTGGCTAACGAGGGCCTTATACTTCATTGTCCGAGGATACCCGTGTCCTACAGAGGAAAGATAAAACGGTTAATGATGATTTTGATTATGATAAACGATTAGTAACAAATACTCGTATGTAGGTGTATTATTTTAGCGCTTTGTTAAACTCGCCAATCGTCAGTAGCACTTAGTGCAAATATATTAATGAGACTTAGAGATAACAAGCAGCTAGCGACTCGAATTAATTATCCTGAACACGTCTCTCGGACGGAGTGGCGCTCGAACGCAATTTAGCCTGCACCTTTGGAAATCGAATGGATACTCCCTTTAGGTGAACAATTAAGTAGGACACGGAAACTGATGGAGTGATGCTCACTGCTTCAGTTTAACTTGTGCAATGATATATTATAACAAGATACCAAATTAACTCTAATCCAACTACATTTTCTATTGTTCAAAGATATGAAGTATAAATTAAAAAGAAATTTTATTTTTTCTAATTAATTCGCCGTGTTAGCAGTTAATTATATTTTCATTAAAATATGTGTAACTATATTTAATCATAAGTTTTCTTATCACTACGTACATATATTAAAAGGAAGATGAACTCCATTCAATTTTATTAAAAATAATAGCGTAGACAATATTATCGGGCTTCGAATATTTTTTAATACGCATAGATTAAATACTACTTTCCATGAGTGCCGACATAAACATTGCAAGGCAACCTGCCATTTCACCATAACGTTCTCAAAGGCGCGTTAAGTCGGCCCAAATATACTTGGCCAGAATAGTAAACTATGATCTTAAGCCTTCTCGTTATGATTGGAGATTTGATAGGGGACCCATGTCTGACAGGATTGATGGGATGATGATATATGAACTCTAAGTATGATATAAATTTGACAATACAATTATAACTGAATTAGAGTTTATATATATTTTCATTCTTATTAAAGTTATACAATACATACACAAAAATATGTAATAGGAGTTGGTAAAAGAAGCAAGAAATATCGTTGAATCGTAGGAGAAATAAATTAGAAAACTCCGAGCAAATAAAAGAAAAGGTTGTATTAATTGTTGGTCTGATAATTAGCGATCTTTTTATATGAAACTAGTTGAAATATATCGTTAATATCTTAAAATTTTCTTCAACAACCGATATAGCTACCTAAGTGGCATTGAAATATTTATTTATATAGATCTATTGAACTGGTATTAAGTGGAAATATTCGTAGATTATAGCTGGTTAAAAATGTAATTGCTTATAATGGTGTAGCTGATAATCATTATGCATCCCACAAACGAGAAAAGGTCTTTTCTCCATAGAACTGACTCCGTATTTGAACATGCTCTAGTGCGGCTTAAGCGAAAAATTTTAATTCTTTTTTTAAATTCTCTCTAAATCTCATTTTATGAGCACCGATTAAAAGTCTCAAAGGAGCATTGGAACAAGAGTAAAAAACATGGCACATATTATTATAAGTATATTGTCGTGCCCGAGTGCACCTTTATAATAATCCTGTCTTTCTATAAAACCTTATAAAGATAAGTTTGCTGTTGTTTGATCGTTATGTAATTACTTTGATAGTCTAATTTTGTTGTCAACATCATACTCATCTTCATCATTATCACCACCACCACCGCCGCCACCACCATCACCACCACCATCACCACCACCATCACCATCACCACCATCACCACCACCATCACCACCATCACCACCATCACCATCATCACCGTCGTCATCATCATCCTCCTCATCAACATACTTATTATGGCAACAAGATGTTTAACGAACCACATGAAGGAAAGTTTGCTATTGTTTGATAATTAAACAGTTTTTTTGTTATTTGTTTGATAGTCTAATTCTGTAGTACGATCCACGAATCATTATCATCATCGGCCTATCTCAGCCCACTGCTGGACATAGGCTTCCCCCAAAGAGCGCCATCGCGCCCTGTCCTCGGCTTGCCGCATCCAGCATTCAGATTCACGAATATCTTCAGACAGACAAATATTTATCGTCGACACTTTTAAAACTTTTTATATTATCTTTACAACATCCACTATTCTAGTAGTCGTATTTAGGCATCACAAAGCGAAGAGAATTATTGGCGAATTTGTTTTGAATACCCTTATCAACCCCTATATCGCTTGTGACATTTTATCAGAAGTGGTTTACTTACACTGGCTACATTTCACTTTTGAGTTCAGTACGTGAATTCGCTATTATCAAATAGTTTGGACCATATTCGATGCTCTCAGGGAATTTATAAATTTCTTTCTTAGTCTTCAATTGTATTAATCGGCACTGCACAACGTGGAAGTTATTAAAATCTAACTGTTCATATATTGAACGCTTTTTGTTTCAGCATTATAATGAAGTTGTAACAAAGGGCGATCTTAATGCCTAATGGCATTTTCTCCCGAAGTTCCTGTAACGGTTGCTATGATTTCGAAATTGTAAAAATTCTCTTTTATCCGCAACAAATATTTTAAAAGACAGAATGGTTTGAATCAGAAATCTTTGAAACAGATATCCTTAAGACTTTGATTTGATTTTCTTGTATTGTTTTCTTATCCCAACTGAAATAACGTCTTACTTATTCGATATTCTTTTAAACACAGAAACTGTCAACTTCGTGGTCTCGACCGACTCAATGCGAAATGAAGGTGAAATCAAAAAGTAATAATAATATTAACCATTATAAGTTATAATTAACTATTGACAATCGACTGCCCTATGGTTGCAAACGCGACTGTTGATCGAAAGGTCCTGGATTCGAACCCCAGCTTAGGTACTGTTGGGGTTTTCAATCATTAAAATCTTAGTAGTGACTCGGAATCTAGATGTGTGGCCGGTGTTATGACAATAACCTCAACATAGGGAATTAGGTTTCCATGCTGTGACGTATAACAAAACCAATGAAACTACACACCTCACCTAACCTCTTATGAAATGACAAAATTGGCAATATGTGGTTTATAATTAGAACAAAATGCAAATATTCTTCAACACCCAAATTTCTTGTTCTCTGATCTTGTGAAAGCTGAACTATTAACGACTCCTTATAATAAGATATATTGTACTAAGCCTTCAACGTTTTGTCAACAAGTAAAATAATTTGTCTTTTCTCGAATATTCTCAAATTGTATCTAACACGCAAAACTAAATGTTTGCATAAAAAATAAATATAAGACATATGGTATCGGTATTTCGTCGAGGGAATTCTAATATGTGTTAATGCAAACCCCTAAAGCCTGCGGCCAAGCTGCTCGGTAAGGAATTTGGTGAGCGCGGTTAACTGAAATCAGGATTTTGTTTTCTAAATGTTCTCATTTTCTCGTTGCTTTTCTACTTTAAATGTACACTTGGGTAATACATGGGTCGAAGAGATTCATTCATCTAGATCGAACGTAAACGTAACATAACCCTGTAATCCCCGAAGTGGTAGGCAGAGGAATGTATAGTACACTCCCACGATTCACCAGTTACGTTTACGTCCCAATATGGAATAGGTGGTGAGTATATACACCGGGCACATGAGAGGGTTAAGGCCATATTCTACCGCGGTGGCCAAGTGCGGGTTGGCAGACTTCACACAGCTTAGAAAACTTTTTTTTTGAACTCTAAGGTGTGCAGGTTTCCTCGCGATGTTTTCCTTCACCGTTATAGCAAGTGATATTTAGATCGAACGCACCACACAGAATACCTTGAAAATCCCTTTAAAATCCCTTAAATAATATTCAGATGTAAAGTAAATTTGTCTGTGAACAATTTTGCATTTAAAGGGTACGAAATAAATTTATTAAAAGAAGAAACACCTTACGAACCGGAGTGCTTATTGAAAATTCATTTGAAAATTCATTTGACTTATGAAAAATATGCTATATGCTCATTGAAAATTCATTTGACTTATGAAAAATGAAAAATTTCCAGCGCGGACAATTCAACATTATCCAATTCTTTTATTATATCCCTCAGTTTGACCTTATAGATCCGGAATGCTTCTTTTTATCCAAAAACGGAAGTAATTAAGGAAGCTAACATTGCAGACAATTACGTCTCTCAATATGTATTGTAACTTCTTTCCATTTCAAAATGGAACCTTTCACAACTTTATTTTTAATCTCGCTTTAATTTCGGGAAGAGGACATAGGGTAAGTAAGTAACTTCTGGTGAGCTTAAGAAAATAAGTCAAGAAACTGTATTTTTATTTGGCTAAACGAACACTTTTATCGCACAAATGTTTGCCCTAGATGGGAATCGAATCCAGGATCCCCAGCTCAGAGACCAGATTCACTCACTATTGGACCGATAGATCGGTCAAATTTATTCATATAAATGTATTCAAATATACTATACTCAGTTTGGAACGTAGTTCACCTAATTACGCCGCAAAAATTTTTTCAGGCTCCCCGTCATTTGAACATTCCTCAGCTAGACCTGTGGTCCGTCATCCGTCATTCTTTAGAAGCCGCTGAAGGACACCGCCGCAGGATTATCAGCCCTATGATGAATAAGGCAAGTCGTCTGTAAACCCTTTCTTCCCTCGCCCACATTTTTTTACGACCTGAAAATGGACTTATATCAAAAGAACGAGCGCCATTTTGCGTCCGCGCCATGAATAATATTACTATTTGTATACCGTACAACAAGCCTCAGCCTCAACAACATTTATAGTATGCTTAGCACTGACATTAACAATTAAGAATTAAATTTAAACATTTTGATGCATTTACCCAGTAGTTGAGATATTTCCAGACATAGCTGAAATGATAATTTTATTGAAGAGTTACAATTAATTTTTAATTTATTAAATTTTATGAAATTATTCATAAGGTTGATAATTAACAGACCTTATTAAAGTTTGCATCACAATTAATAATCTGTGGTGGCTAACAGACAGACCCTGAATTAAACATAAATATAATTATTAAGTGAAGGAACTGTATTTTAGTTACACCATACAATTTTCTCGTCATTAAATTAGGCAAGCTTTATTAAATGTAAACAAACCGTACTGTATGTACAACGGCACTGCTTATCCCTATAGAGGTCTCTGCCAGAAGCGCCAGGAATGGAAAGTGAATAATTTCAGAAAATCAAATTTGATTTACTGATATTGTCAGCAGAAAAGTTATAAATCATGCCGTCCACAGCAAATATATTGCAATAGACGCCATATTCTAGTAACGCACAATGTTGTAAATGGTACGGCTAATAGCACAATTACTTCATTTCTATACTTACCAGCACCATATATTCAATGCTTACCAGCAGTTTACTACGTTATTTCATTTTACTGGTCATCGTCGCCTATTAGATATTTGACAGAAAAGGAATTTCCCATTCATTTTAGGATTCTGGGATATCTTAACGAATCCGTCAAAAAGGGCTTTATAAATAATATACAGGCCAAGCGCCCGGGTATGTCCTCAAAGGCCGGTTGATCCCACAACATGTGTGCTCATTCCAAGAGCAGGTCTACGAAATATATCAAAGTAGGTAGGTACTATCGCCACTTTCCCAGTAACATGTATTAAAGTTTGAAGAGCACGATGAAGACATATCGAATATTTAATTTTTGTTTAATATAAACGAGTAATAAAAATGTTATGGGGACTAATACGAGGATTATTAAAATTCTTTCAATTTTATCCAACGATGTTATGTAACGTTGCTAATGTCCATATATGTAATGATTTTATGACTCGCTCAGAGTAGATTTGACGAAAGTTATAACAAGTTTCTTAGGCGATTTTTAATTCTATTTACAAACATAACGTAACATAACATCACGCCTGTATTTCGGGCGAAGGGATAGGCACAGGAGATTAGTACACTCCTACGTAAAACGTACACGTAGGTATAGTAAGTAAGTCATTATTTATATAATAATGAAGCCTAAATACTCTGTATAATTGAACAATGATACACATCTAATATACAATTCGTGAATAACGCGGCATCTAATTACACGGCCATTACAGGGAGCTGTTTGTTTAATGTGACGTCCATTAAATTTAATCAATGAAGACATTAAATGTTATTACCTAAGTACAGGTTAAGATGTCAGGCGGCTATTATCGCAAGAATAATGGCACGACCTTATCAACTTAAATTTATGTTTTAACGCCTATATGTCTATCAATATTTATACAATAACGATCGTAGAAAAGTCAAGAAAGTCCATTATTATTATGATTGATAATTCGCACCAAATAAAATATTACTTTTCATATACCACCTTTCTAAATAAAATTTTGTTGGATTGATTTATTGGTACGAAAAGAGTTACAGCTTTTAATATATGAATAACATTTGCACGACACCTGCATCGTAAACTTATCTTGATCCAACACCTGCATGCAAATTTATCTGTATATATCCAACACCTGCATCCAAAAATGTATTTGTCTAACACTTACACTCATAATTTATCTTCATTTGATACCGGCGTTCGAAAATTATCTGTGACATAAACCTTATTATACTCGTATTTCTGGTTTCCGAAGATTCACTATACTCATGTAAAAAAAATAGTTTTATCAGCTACGTAATAAAGTCAACTTTGCTGAATGGGGCACGTTTTTTTCCATACTTCCATATTTAAGCAAAGTTTATTTAGCTACCCAAACAATTGTTGGGCACATTTGGTATTATTACAGTTGAGTGTTATATATTCATTTTGGACACAAGCTGACAGCGAGCTAGTATATTTTCAGGTCGTAAAAATACAGTGGACGAGCGAAGAAAGGCCCTACAAACGACTTTCGCTATCCATCATAGGGCTGATAATCCGGCGGCGATGTCCGTCAACAGCCTCTGAAAAATGATAGATGGGGAGTGGAGGTCTGGTGCGACGACACATTTAGCCAAGTAACGTATGAGTTGACAAAACATGTTGGCTATGTGATCCGATATAGCAGATTATAAGAAGTTGACATCTTGGTAATGTGATATTTTGATACCATATATAATTTATTTGCACCGATATCGTAATAATGAACTTACACACGATTCATTTTGTGCTAAAAGGAAGGTATTTACTATGAAGTAATTAAGAGATAAGCAGCAATATGTTTAACGCTCATTAAACTAGTGTCAGTCCAATAACGTCTTTCATTTTAAAATGTTTTTTTTTTTGAGAAAATTCTTACTAGTACCCACTGTACTTTTTAAAATTACGATACCTTTAACGTTGTAATAATTTGTTAGCATTGTCTGTACTAATTCAAAAATGGAACTGTCCCTTTACTACTTTGTTTTTGCCGTCATTCAAAGTTTACGTTTGAAATTAGACTTTGTATACCCTAATTTGAAACCCTGCCAAGTAACCGCTAACTTCCATCAATAACTAGTCCTTCGGGATTGAACTAGATCGCTGGAATCAAGGATTTCCACAGAACATTTTCCACTCAGTGCCCTCACAGCGTTAAAATTATGCCGGTGACAATTAACCACTACGAATAATTTAATATATACCTACTGCTACACATTGCGTCCAATTTAGTTTAAAGCTTTAATTAGTTTTCTAATACACTAAGATTGGAGCAACATCGAGCTTCTAGTGAAATTCTTGAGTTTAATGCATTTGGGTTCATCGTGCCGATTAGCGTTAGAATAAATTGAGTCAAGAAACTACATTTGTGATGAAAAAAATTAATTAAAAATATTTTTTTATTTATCACAAATGCACCTACGTTATCACCGTCACCCAGGATTGATTGGGAGTGAATTCCCTTAGGCATTGAGTACGCCCTTGTATAAAATCAATCCTTGTATCTATTACTTCAAGGTGACACATAAAGTGTAATAAGTAAATTCTAATAGTCGACAAATACGTAGGATGACGATCTGAGAAAAACTGTAGGTAGAAGTTGGATGCTGGGAGCCGAGGACAGGGCACGATGGCACTCTTTGGGGAAGTCTATGTCCAGCAGTGGACTGAGATAGACTGATGAAGATGTTATAAAAAAATAAAAAAATCGGATAATCACAAACATCAGTACTTTGAGATGATCGCAATCTTACTACCAATGTCCATTCTGTACTAAATTATTCTAGGGAGCTCTCATAAAATTTGACATTGGCACTTTTTTTGTATTTCATTTAGATTTCTTTCAGGATTATCGGCTAATCTTTTCTATGGTGTATGTATTTAAAATGTTAAGATTCATACAGCAATGTTTTTAGAATACATAATTTTGCTCTGATCAAATAAAAGTATGTGGTAATATTGCAAATAAACTAAATTTATACTTAATCATTTTTTTTTTCAGATCTTTTGTATTCAAGTAACCACACAACCATGATTACTTCGAAAATCTTCTCATGAATACAAACTTTCGCCTCGACATAAATGTGAACGTTTGAACACGTCGAATTTGCAGAAAATTCAAAAAGAAATGTTTCCCCAATACAAGCTTCACCGCGCTAACCAAATTTGCGATCGAATTGATTAACCACTTAGAGACCGTTCATATTAGCACATGTTGGAATTCTCTCGTTTCAGCAAAAAGGGGGCACAACTTTTCATTTCCATTTTTCCTTTTGCCCGCTGGTGTCTTATTTCATTGATTTAAGATATTTTATTGTCAACATAATGATAACGTAGTTCCCGTGGTAGAGTTCCGTTCCATCTCCGGCGGTCCAGTGATTCAATCACGTACAACTCTTTACAACAAATATGCGTGTCGAAATTAAATATTACTTACTGTAACGGTGATAGAAAACATCGTGAGCAAACCTGCATTGTCAGCAAACCTTAGAGTTCTCTATAATGCTCTCCAAGGTATGTTAAATATTTTCATTGAAAGTGGAGATCCGTATCCAACAGCAGAATAGTAAAAAGGATTGTTGATGATGATTTCATTGGCACCAGGCCTTTTTTCATTAAATTATCCTTTAAACGTAACACCAAGCCTGTATTCGCCCAAGAGATAGGCACAGATGTGTACACTGTATTCTACGTTCCACCATCTTTACGCCCCATGGAATAGGGGGTGAAGTAATTTAACCTTTCGTTAATTTAACCCACGCCCAGGCAAATGTCATAATTATCATAGGTATTTCATTTTCCACGTTAATATATAGGATATTATCTTTTGACTGTTGGGTTCTCAAAATATCTTCACGTGGAGCATAATTTGATTGTGTCGTTCATTCCGAATTTTTTAGCGATGTTGTTTCCTAGAAGCCAGCTTTGATTTAGTAAGCAATTTGACTTTTACTTTGTCTTGTTAAAGGCGGATTACGTCTATGTGCCTGAAGTAATGACATCTCATTTGAATCTTCAGTTCACTGTGCATCTCAAGAGTCACGACCATTTGGTCGCTAGTGTTGATAACATCGCCGCCGACAGATCACTTCCCGACGACATATGCCCGTCAAGAGCGCAGCTTGCCCGACAATTTGCGTCCTTCCGCTCCCAGATTACTCAGGATATCTCCAGAACATATGGCCGGGATAAATCTCACAGGGATTCAATGTAAACGATGTTCTTTCCTTTGGATGCCTTAGAACTTCATGTACGATCCTTTTTCTTAGTGTATTATCTCGTTATATTCTTCATTTTATGTATACAAAAATCAACGATTGAGTTAAATAACAGTGGAACTGTCCCTATTCATTCAGCTCCTCAATTTGATCAAACAATGACATATCATTGCGTTCATGTCATAAATATTCAGTCGCTGCTACTGATCACATTACAGTCGACAGATCCGTTCAACTTCCGGCACGCGCCCGTCAAGAAAACGGCTGGCACGAGAAATAGTATCTCTTCTGTCCCGGATTACTACGGAGATCCGCGAAACATATTGCCGCTTCATTTCTCCCGGGATTCATCGTGAGCGATGTACATTCCTTAAATTTGTTTGGGTTTGTCGCTTAATTACTTTTTTGGAAGTCTAAATATGTTGTCGTCACATTCCCCTTAGAGATTTCTGTTTATCTAGACAATTTATTTTATTTTTCGCCAATTGACTGACCCCTTTTGTTATAACATACGCTTCTTAAACCACCCATATACCCATAACGCTGTTTCAGAGTGTATAGGAATAAAATACCTCTTTAATCGTTAGCCAAATCTATCTATTTTACAGAAACGTTTTCTAATGTTTATTACACATTAATAAATTTCTATAGATTAAGACAGCATTATAATTTGTGCCGAGAAATCTCCAAACCGGACGAACCGATTTCGATGGAACTTTCACTGACAGATAGTCGATTACTTAACTACTTCAACTTTAGGCAAGGTTTTAGGATTTCGTGAAAACGATAACTAAGCTAATATCGTATCACTAATACAGCTAGGATATTATAACTACAAAAAAGGAGAAAAATATTATTGTGATATTATTTTA
>DVOY01000008.1:0-22126 GCA_018237585.1 Apyrrothrix maculosa | reverse complement strand
GGGTTCAAATCCCGGATTGGGTACTATTGGCTTTTCTAACTAGAATTTTTAGTAAACAATTCCGGTAATGTCTCCGGAGTCTGAATATGTATCCGGTCTATGGCTATAGGTTCACCACCAATTCCATGATTGGACGTAATGGTAACTGAAACGTGAGACTGTAGCACACTCCTGTGCGTACTTCCTCGGGGATTACAGGTGTGAAATTACGTTTTTCAATATAAGTAATTCAAGTCTGCGAATGTTTTGAAGTGGAACAGTTTAATTGAACCTGAATGGCAGGTGCCAATGGTGACAAAATCGATATCCCGGTACCAAAACTAGGATAGGGAAAATAATGTTTACGATTTAATAATATATTTTAAGCACGCTATTTTATAGTATTGTGAGAACATGAATCTGTTGTAGACCGTAATCCACGTGCTGGCGCTGACGGGCTCGCTGGGCTCGTTCTTCGTGCTGACGCTGGCCTACCAGACGGTGTGCGTGTCGTGCTTCAAGCTGCCGTCCACGTACCGCGTCATGCACCACGCGCTCGCCGACCCGCTGTACTGGCTCGTCATCGTCGTCACCACGGTGGCCGCGCTGGCGCCTCGGTACGTCAGTCGGTCCCTTAAACATTTACACTAGAAACGCATTCATTTCATAGTTTATCAAAAACAACAATTATAATTTTAACTCATTATTTTGTGATCCGTACTGTATTTAAGAATTAATCGCGTGTTTGTTTAACGCGAACCTATTGCTAAATAACAAAAATAAAAGAAAAGATTTTAGTGGTATTTCATTCGATCGGCTCGCTAGGCGGCCGGAATGAATGAGACACGACGATCGCAAGTCGGTGGCGGGATAGTGTACAGCGGCAGGTGTAGTAGTGTACGTGCGCACAGGCTGGCGTGGCGCGCGGCGGCCGGCTCGCTGCGGCCCGGCGCGCTGCGGCGCGCGGCGCTGGCGCGGCGGCGCGCGCCCTACGCCGCGCACTACCACACGCCCACCGCCTCCGCGCACGTCTACCGGTAACCGCGCCTCGCGCTCCGCCCCACGCCCACTTCCCGCATGTCCCCTTACGCGCTTCTTGCATAAGTCACCGTATTGCTTATACCCTTGTGATTTATAGTAATCTGATATGTTACCTCTTTCATTAATGAGACCCAATTGTCGTATCGATTTTTTCCACGAAGGGGACAGCGGGCCCCATATTTAAATAAGTGACCAATCTGACACCGCCTAACACGTGACTGACGAGCGGCTTGCGCAGGTCCACGGACGAGGACGGGCTGCAGCCGGGCGCGGCGCGCGCGTGCGGCACGTGACGCGCCACACCAATATACGTTTACGTTTAAACTTGGGCTGTGATCTGTCGTTAGAACTATTATTATGTTGTAACACGAGACTAATATATTGTGCTTTTAAATGATAACGCGGGACCAACGTGTCGGTCGTGGCGAGCGGACGGAATCGAGCTCTCGTCCGTTTTCGAAGCTACCTTGTCGTTATTTTTACTTTATAACGTAACTGTAAGTATTCCTTTGTTCCGCGCAGAGTTAGTCGTGTCTCGTTTTTGTTGAAATTACGTTCGACTAGTCTATAAATTAACTCGCTAGTGTAGAGCGTGTCCAATCGCACGAGGTGTATTTAGATAGATCTGCAGATCCTTTTCGTGTTTTTTATACTAAAGTAGTAGTTTTATTGTTTCGTTCAGTATTTGTACGTGTCGCTTCATGCGTTTCCCTGGCATGTCGGCAGTCTTCCTTGTCTTTGTATATTTATTGTGTTCAAAGTTGAATGTACTTACGTTAGTCGATTGCCACCAAGGGCTAATAACTTACATAATATATTGCCGATTTTAAATGTGTTCCAAATAAGTAACTATGTACATATACTTGCCACTTTTGTTACTTACTATTTACATATATTGCAAACGTCGATTTATTGACAATACAACACATGACTTTATTCACATCTAAGCTTCTTCCAGGTTTTTGGTGCCTAAATTATTAGTTTTAATCGAATGTATGAGTATTTCAAATGTACAAGACGTTATTGGGTTTGACGTTATTGGGTAAATGACAAAAGCTTAAAGAGAAACGGCAGATGCAAAGCAAACTTAGTGTAGGTATATAATGAGTTATCTCAGTGTCAGGTTTGAGAAACCTGTAACGTAGAGGCGGTAGCGGGTACAGTGCGCGCGAAACTTAAGTGCACTCGAGTGACGGTCCGCGGACGCAAGGATAGTCGACAATTAAATATTAGTCCACAGTACACTAATAGAGTTCAAGCTCTAGAGGAGCAAAAGTACAGCTCATTTCCTGTCAAACAATGTATCGAATACTTTATTCAAAAGCCAGTGGTTCCAGAGATATCACTGTTTCAAATTTATCTCGATAATATCTGACGTGGACGGGAACACTATTATTAATCATAAACTTTTTAGTTTTTTGACAAATTTTCTTTTTTATAATAATTGTCAATTGTAAATAAATGAATTAAAATCAAAAAAGGCAATTTAAACCACACGATTACATATCGGTTGACAATCATGATAGACAACAAAAATATTTAGTTTATAACGTGATTATTAAATGAAATTTTAATATTATATAAAAAAATAATGAAATATACAAATTGCACTTAAAATAACTATATAAACTTATGTATTTCGCATTACCTTTTATCAAACTATTCAGAATACGAATTAAAAAGTTACATACATACAAAACGTTACATATTTACAAAAGTTACAGAATATACAGTGGAACGCTACGAGAACGTCTTTGTTCGCAACTGTTAGTGTTGTGTTAGTGATCACGTACAACACGCATTTAAGGTTTGCACGTACTGTCCCGCGCACGACGGCGCGCGCCCTCGGCCGGAATACTTATCTCAAGCGGAAAAAATACACTCGTTGGGATTACTTTCGTTATCAAATACACTCATAATCATATCAATAACAGTACTTTTTGAATTTAGTTCGCTCCTGCTATCTTATTTTCTGTGTAAGCCGATGCTATACTAACTTCAACAAAAAATATATAAATACTTTTGAATATGCCATATGAACATAATAACACCAAAATTTTTTAATTATTATTTCTGTTCAAATTGTTAAAATAATGAATATGTAACATGACCATTTTTAATTATTACATTAGTTTTCCCTGAGCTTTTAAGGTAAGCGTTGATTGTTGTTTTATTCGCCTATGCGGTGAAATAGCTGAACAGAATGTTAGTGGTTAGTTGTCAACAACGGTTTGTGTTAACGGTGTTAATAAAATGGCATAACAAAGTCGCTCCTCTCCTGTCAACAAGTGCCTTGTCAATGTCAAACATATATCCACGACCAGTGTATTTCCCGCCAGACTTTGCCTATGACAAGATGATTCCTAAATTGACTATTTTTAATACTGTTTCTAGTTATTAAATAAATTATATATTTCTACATGAACGATAATTGTTGAATGTACAGTAGGATATTTTTATATAATTAAATCTTTGTGTAAATAACTTTAATTAAGACTGTTGTTTATTTTAGAGCTTTTAATTTGTTCAGTTAATTTAAAGTAATGATAGGGTATTATGATTGCACATGTATTTTCCAGTCATTAGGTGAGATGCTTGAATGACTATCGACCGGCACTCGACAATATTCAGTCTTGCCATTTACGCTATAACTACAGTCGAAGTTGCAATGTTTGTCAAAATGAATGTAGGTCAGTGTTTTGCGAGATACGTTTGCTTTATTAATTCGCATTCAATACAATCACGCACAGTTTTAGATTTTCTTGCTTTGTAACACTATGCGTATCCAACTTAGGAGAGAGTCCGCCTGGGGTATGTGACCGGGTGAAAGAGGTTCTACACACGAACATAAGAGTCCGAAAGGTTCTGCATTCAAATGCTAGATCGGGTACTAATGGATTTTTCTAATTAGAACTTGTAGTTAATATCTGTAGAGGTGGTTAGTATAAAAAACTTAAATAATAAAATATAGTGTTATTCTCTATCTTGTTATACTTACATAGTAAAAAAAGTTCAAAGCCACATTTTCAAAAAGGAATGTAAGTGGTAGGTGCGAGTTCCACTAACTCACAACTATAAATAATATGGCTCTTTCAATGAACATCTAATAATAAAATCGTAAAATACCGCCAGATATAAATATCTCATACAACATGTAAATCGCGTAAAATTACGTCGTTTTTAGCAAACCCCCCCCCCCCCCCCTCTCACCCTCTCACAGACCATTTCGCTGACGAGCTCTTTGCTAATTTTGATACCTATGAGTTTGTATTTTATTTGAACACTATTGAATCAACCATTGTTTGATTCAAAATATGTAAGGCGCCAGAAAGATTTGTATAATTTACACAATCGCAAGACAAACAAATGTCTACAGCACTTTTTAACATTTGTACAATCCGTGCAATCGTTCATTGGAACAAACAAGATCACGAGTTTACTTTGCTGTTTACTAAATATCGCTGTTACTGTTATTTCACAATTTTACGATGTCTTCGTCTTCAAATTCATATTTTGTCATTATATACAATAAAACTAAACTTTATGTATTCGTAATCACCACGAAAATAGTCCAGGACTGACATTATTGATAAAATCTCAGATTTTGAATTTGTCTCATATTTGGCTGCGTATCACGTGGAAACGAAATATCTCATCCAAACGTGTTTTTATTTTATGATATTTGAATTCATTTTCTGAATTAGCTTAGAAAAGTGATTTTCTCTATAAAATATTGAATATTAACGTTATTTCGCTATTCAGAAGGGGATTTTGTATTCCTATTATGACGCTTACAGAATTTGAGCAAAATTACAAGTATTTTTTACGGACCCGTTTATATACGTCACAGTGATGCATTTAAGATGTGATATGGACAGATTTAGCGACAATCTGTTGAAAGAAACTAGTGGCACAGAAACAAGCACAGAAATGACTTGAAAATACATTTAACATTCAGAAGTGTTGTTTTATAATAATAACAAAATATTTAATTTCTTTATTGATTTGTTTTATTTCTGACCCTTAGTTTAAGGACTATAAATTTTTTTCGTCATCATTATCATCATCATCATTAGGCTACATCCACAGCGGGACATCAGCCTCAGCTAGGGTGTTTTGCACATAATGCCCACACTGGATATGCGGATTGTGGATCGCTGGGCGCTTCTCGCCCCGCCTACGCTGCTGCTCGTCGGCTGCCAGGGCATGTAGCCGCGCCTAGTCGCCTCTTGCGACACCCTGGTATCCCCGCATGTCGGGGGTTGTGTTCTCTGTCCACCCCCATACTGATAATGCACGGATATTTTTTTTCAATCTAGACTTACATAAATTACTACACATATTATTCAGTATTATTTATATTGTGTTTTGTGTCAGTAGTAGATAAAATGCGTTCCTTCTTCCTGCGTTAAACAGGTTCGTGATTCTATTATCATGCATGTGCATTTATATAAATTTATTTCCAGTGATATCAGAAAGATCATTGACCTATCAGTTTCTTTCGTTCAAACGTTTATAAAAGCAGTTTGTATGAGGCCACTGCAAGGTTTAGTTTTCAATCGAATGCTTTATTATATTTACACTGAAACCTAGTCTAGGTCATATCATGGACCTATTGCATGACGATTAGTGATCACTAGTTTATTTCTCATTACAAGTCTGGAAGTATTTGTACGGCTGCTGCCAAATGGCCCACTCACACTTTCTGTTCGAAAGTTCTTTTACGTTGGTGCTTAAGGTAAGATCCGACAACTATTTAACAGTGAATGCCTAGGAATTTGTAAACGTAACACCGCCTGTAATCCTTGAAGAGGTAGGCAGAGGAGTGTAATACACTCCCACGTTTCACCAGTTACGTCTACGTCACAATATGGAATGGGCGATGAGTCTGTTGTCATACACGGGGCACAAATCCAGACTGTGAGTCACTACTAGAAATTCTAATTTTAGAAAAATCCAATAGTACTTGACCTGGGATTTGAACCCAGGACTAGAGAAATTTATAATTCTTGATAATATTCTTTACATGCTTGTCTGTGCTATAGTAATCAGACAGATGCACTGAACACATGAACATACTTATCTCATCGACACAAATATTTGTTTCGGGTGGGCATTGAACCCACGACTCTGTCGATGGAACTTTCAGAACGTAACGAAACTTATAAAGTTGTGTTACGAGAAGAATTTCGTTACATGTTACAAGTTGTTACATGTTACCAGTGGCGTAGCAAAGGGGGGGCGGCGGGGGCGGACCCACCTGGTGTCATCTTTTTTGGGGTGACACCCACCCGATCTCTCAACTTTAAGAACAATGTACAATCAAAAAAGAAAATAAATCGCTAGCACAAAAATTTCTTTTTCGGGGATACCTCCACTAGCACTAGCTCAACTTTATATATAATTCGGCGATTCCCACAAAAGAGCCTGACGCTGTCGCGGGGGATTCCCCGTCCTATACTCGCGACCTTTGACGTCTCAGTTGCAACATTTCTCATTTGTTTCTAGAAGTGTGTTTTGTTTGGTTGGCGTAAATTGTTAAACGTGTATTATTATATAGTGATAGATAATAAAAAGATCATTCGATGGGGTATCACCACCAACTTCCGCTTCGGGTGCCACTCAAGGTAGCTAGGCCACTGCATGTTACAATAATAAACAAGTTGTATTATCTGAAGAATTTCGTTACATGTTGCTTCTTGGCGTTTAGGATTGTGGCGTTGTTATGTTATCGTACCTTCTTGATAAGTTTATTGATAAACAGTAGGTGTAGCAAAATAAATAAATGTTCATCTGGCGCCAGCAGATTATCGGAATAATGTGATACGCTGTGTCAATTTGCACGTATTGAACAACACGTATTTGGCGTTTAAATTGTACGTAAAAATTCTTGCATATATTTTTGAGAAATCTCCACGTATACATTTGTACGTCGTCATGACCTCATTCACACCGCGTTTATTTTTTTTATCTTCTTTGCCGCGTTTATGTAGCCGTGTTGGGATACTTGAGCACAGAGCTGTCTATGGCTAATAGAGCTCGTTGACTAAATCGTATAAATCTCTAATTGAAAGAATTTCACAAAATACTCTGAAAATTATTATTATCAACAAAATATTACAATTTAGGTTCTCTAGTTGTGCGCAAATCAAAGCTATATGCTCTAAAATAACAAAACTAAGAGAAAAGATAATGCCTAAATTTTTCCATGGCTCGACGAAGCAGGAGAACTGCTATATGCCTCTAAATCTGTTATTTGTAGATTAATTATTATTAATCATTAAATAATTAAAAATTATTATTGTACTGGTGTAGAAGTTTGTCATGCGACACAATAGTATCAACAAATAATTTTTATAACAATTTATGGGGGTGTTGAATGTAGTAGAATCAAAGGTAAGTTTAATCCACATATGACATATAAAAAAGCGCTTATATCGAAAATGAAGTTAATGGAACGAAGAGATAGCACAACAAGTAAAAGAGAGTTTGCGAGGTAAACAGGGAAATGAAGTTTGTAAATAATATGGCATGCAAACGCTCACTGATCTCGGCGACGTAGAAGAGACACGCAGACCCGTTACGATTACATAGAGCGATACAAAGAGCGTGTGCTACCCTTCTTTGGTTGATAGTCAACATCAATCAAGATCAACAATTTTACTAAACAATGCCTACGAAGATTAAAAGCGGTTTCTTGGTTAGGAATATACTTGAATTTATTATTCTAGCAGATTAAATGAGCGGATTACAATCTCTACAATTTGGTTGAATATTTAAAAAAAAAAATCTGTTTATTTCGCTTAGCCCCATAGTTACTACCGTGTAAATGAAACGAAAAAACAGACTGTGTCACCAATAAAACGTTACTTATGCCTAAAGATAACTTACCTTTTGCTTATACAACCGCAAATCCTTGTTAAGCCTTGTTCTTCAAAAATCAAGCTGAACAAAAAGAAAAGAAGTGTTTGAATAGTAATACGATTAAGTAATACCCAGTAAAGAAATCATTCAAGGAGTTTATACTTCCAGTTTGTTTACGACTTTGGTTGGAGATATAAGTCACAATTTTAATTCCCTTTCTACAATGATTTCATGTTTTAAATTGCTTATTTAATATATTTAATTTCACTGCATCGTTAGTCTAGTAGTTGAAAGCGTAATTGTTGACCGAGGAGTCCTGGATTCGACTCCCGTGTCAGGTATTATTAGGTTTTTCTAACTTGAAATTTCTACTAACAGCTCGGTGTCTGGATTTGCCCGGTGCATGGATATAAGCTCACCACTTACTCCATGATGGAACGTATAACTTAATTGGTGAATATGGGAATGTACTACACTCCTCGGCCTATTTCTTCAGGGACATACAGGGGTAATGTAACTGAAAAAAAATTAGCTCAAGGAATAAAGTAAACTGTAAACATTAAGAGAGAATGTTTAAAATTAAAAGAAGATCCATAAAAAGTTCTGATGAGAATTTTTAATAAAATGCTGTATTTATTGTACTTCTACTATTATCATTTATTTACTTATCATCGTCAATATTAATACCATGTGACCTACCCCTGCGCTACAAATAAAGAAAAAAAATTTAAAATCTGTCATTAGTGACGTTCTAATAACCATATTTTGAAGAGACACGACTAAATATTAGATATAATTTTAATTCGCATAGTTACTTAGATAACTAATGTAACTATTTTTTTAACTGTAACTAATGTTAAGGCTCCAAATCTTATAACAATCCTTTAAGTAGGACCAATTCAGGATTTTATTTTTCATAGTGTTATCAATGTATATATAATCATCATCATCAGCCTGTCTAAATTCACTGCTGGATATAGGTTTCACTGAAGGGGTTTTTGCACGTAATCCACACGCTGGCCATGCGGGTTAAGGATTTCAGTGCTTTTCGCACCGCTTACTCTGCTGCCCGTAGGCGGCCAGTGCATTTAGTCGTAACTAGAATACTGCGATCAGCCAGGGCTGGGTTTACTCACCTCTTCTATTACCTTGGTATCCCTGTATGGGCTCGGGGGACGTATTCTTTTTCCAGCTCGACATGAATAATATAATATTGAGTGTTAAAAAAATTATCATTTGCCCTTTCAGCAAATTTGACTATGAAGATATCAGATCTGACTGAAATTGAGGAGGTAAACAAGCCGAATGTTCACATACGAGACAAGAAAGAGCTACTTATAAAAATAAACAAGATAATAAAAGATGGTCATAAGAAGTTACAGATTGTTTCGGACTTCGACCACACTCTCACAAAGCATGATATGGAAAATGGAAAAAGTGTTTTAACCAGTTTCGGTATACATTTCTTTTCATTGTGTAATCCTTAATTTATTGATACAGATATAAAAGGTATTTCTTTTACAATAGAACTGATAAACAAATGCAGGAGTGCACAGGTTCATTACCTACATGAGTATAAGCCCTATGTAAATTAGACTGACTCGCTGATTGAGTGATTGCAATCACAACTGCTGATCAAGAGGTTCTGGTTTTGATCCCTGGGTCTGCTATTATTAGGTTTTCTAACTTAAAATATGTAGCTTGGTGTCTGGAATTGTGCCCAGTGTATGACAATAGGCTCACCCCCTATTTCATCATGGCATGTAAGTGTCACTGGTGAAATGTAGGAGTGTATTAAACTCCTCTGCCTACCCCTTCAGGGAGACACAGGTTTTATGTTATGTCTATGTAGATGTGTTATAGTCTTAGTTGCAAAAATATTTATCAATGACAAAGATAGCACCAGTTTCATATGGTTGATTTTTGTTCAAAGTTCTACTTAATACTAATTTGATATTGCCCTACTTTTAGGTATGTTCAGGGAATGTCCGTCTATACCACAATTTTATAAAGATGAAGATAATAGACTTTCTGCAATTTACAAACCAATTGAAACAGATCCCATAATGAGCACCGAAGAAAAAATAAAACACATGATAGATTGGTATAAAGCTGGCCACAAGTTATTAAAGTAAGTTTGGGTTTAATTATGTAACCTTTCTAACTGTTCTCTGACCTGTGGGTTCTGTGATTATTGAAGCTGACTGCTGGGGTTGTGTGGTGAGCACAAGTATTTCTTTTATCTGGTTGTAAAAATATTTATTTGTACTTCATAACTTTAACACATGCATTTTTTGCCATTTCAGAGGGCAGACCTTTCCAAAGTCAGAATTAATAGATATTGGCCACCAAATGAGAGAATGTTTTAGGTAAGAATTTGTTATGACCTTAATTTGTAATTTTTATTGTATACCTATATCAGTTATAAAAACTTTACTTTGTAATATATAAATTATTTTAAGGGTGGGTGTCGATGAGTTGATAGCCTGGAGTGAAGCACAGCAGGTGCCAGTGTTGGTGTTCTCGGCAGGGCTTGGTGATTCTGTTGTAGCTGCTCTGAAAGCTGCTAACTTTCTTTTGCCTCATGTGAAGGTATTTCAAATTACAAAATTAAACAATTAAATTTTCCACACATTCAATGCCTAGATATCAAAGTTGATACCATTTAACAGTTAAATTCAAAGTATATTAATCAACATTAATCTCATAACGATAACTTCTGAGATATATATTTATTTATTTACTTACAAACATTACATAGGTGTAGTTAGTGTTTTACACATCATTTTTATTTTATGCTTTTAGGTGATATCCAATTTTCTTGCTCTCGATGATGATAATAAGATAATAGGCATCCAAGGTGAAGTGATACACACATACAATAAGAATGAAGCAGTCATCAAGGGTACAGAATACTATGAAATGGTGAAAGACCGCAGCAATGTTATATTGATGGGTGACAATATTGGAGATGCTGGTATGGCCGAGGGCATGGAACACTGTGAAGTTGTCATCAAAGTGGGATTTCTTGGTCACAGTGCAGAAGGCAACTTACAAAACTACCTCAGAAAATTTGACATAGTACTGGTCAATGACCCCACAATGGATGTAGTAAATGCCTTACTAAAACTAGTGTTGTGAATTAATTTTTAGTAAAAATGGACTTTTGAGTAAATTTGATATTTTTAATGTACAGATTTTGAGATTCACTTGATAACATTGTTATAAGTTTATTATACAAGGATATAAATGTATGACATTTTTATTTCCTCTATACTTATACTTTAGAAGCTTTTTTTGTTTTTGTTGTTATTTAATGTTTCAACATAGTATGTTAATGAACTCAATACATGACACAAGATTAATTCTAAATTAGGGGCAGTCTATAACATTATGGTTAATGCACATGGAATAGCCATCATGAGAGTCTGGGTCCTAATAACTTTAATAAATATTAAGTTAATGAAACAAAACTAAAAGAAACAGACTCAACATAATAATATAGTGGCAGTTTCCATGCGCATTATTAGTTTCCCATGTCTCCATCAATGTTGCTAGTAACATGACTATTTATGTGTTCTCCTAGTTTAAACATACAACAATGTTCATAACAACCAGGCCAGACCATTATATAGGTAACTTGTCCTATCCTTTAATATATATATTTTATTTCATTTAACAAAAGGCTTGAGTTTGAGTGCTATTTCACCTGATGGGAAACTCAATGCAGCTAGGATGTGGCACACTTGCCTAGAAAGTATCTATTTACTCCAGGTTGTATGAATCAGTTAAAATAGACACCAACAGGGAGTTCCACGCTTTCGATTAATATTCAAAAATTGATGTACAATTAGTAAAGAGAATTTAATTATGAATATGTATAAAAAAACAATATATTTAATATAAGTACAAATGTTTTCCATAGGATTCGCTTGGAAGTTTGGAAAATGCTCGCTATAAGCATGCCCCACTTATCTAACCATCGCCCATACTCTGGTCGAGGAGAACACTTTGTCATTAAGTACACTCTTTGTAGCTACTGCTCCTGAGTACATGAGGATAAATATTGACATATCTCAACTATTGTTAACTGTTTATTAACAAATGGTTATTCAATATTACTGGTAGTAACATCGAGGACATGTGGAAACCCATAATTTGTTAGATATAATCTAGTCTAAAAATGAAAGCCTCTTGATTATAGATTATTGTTTCAAAGTGTGAGAAAATTCCTTGTTGCAACATTTTACTTGCTTTAGATGTGTGATCAGTCCAGTATCTGCATTGTATGGCGGACGCGCTCTGTAAATTTGAATATAATATAACACGCCCTCTGTGTTGTGTCAGTGCATTTATAACTGGTCGACAGGTCCAAGTTGTTTTACTATTAACATAATTGATCTAGGTAAGTGTCAACTCCGTGATAATCTGTCATTACATGAAAAAATGCATTCATCTGATAGGCGATTTTGACTCATATGTATAAACAGTCATGATTAGAGGTGAGCCTATTGCCATACACCAGGCTCGAATCCAGACTTCGAGCCACTACTAGAAAATCTAAGTTAGAAAATCCAAATTGTACCTGATCCAGGTTTAACCCACGACCTTATTATCAAAAAAACATTACATAGTAGTTATATTTTGTTTATTTATTTTTAGTGTTATATTAGTTTTATGTGTATATTTGTCATAAATTAAAAAATAACAAAATTAAGATTTAATGTTGCATACCTATAGTTTTTTTATAAATGGTAACCCAAGAAGAACGGAAATAAAACGTGTTCATTTATTACCCGCATCGTTACAGGTTTAATTTTAAATTATTTGTTTCTTGAGATAGGTACTATTAAATTTTTGCCTAATTAGTACCTACCCAGAACATATTATCATTACCTATCTTCTTATAGTGAACCGTACACCATTTTTAAATATATTACCTACATGTGAATTTACGGATAAAAATAAAAGCATTACAAAAATCTACTTGTATTATTAAAAAACAAATTATAATTTTAAAGATTTGGTTTTAATAGCGGTGTGTTTTCTAAGCAACTATAGAATAAGGATTCCTTGGATATCAGTATTTTCAGAGTTCCTATTAATTATAACACAGCAATATGACTCTCAATTAAAATGTGTTTTTTAGGATAATGTACAAGGAATTGAACAAGCCAGGGTTCAATGTTCAAAGATAGAAATAATATTTATTATAGATATATTTGCGATAAAACAACGAAAATTTGCTGCTTACATAGATATTAAACAAATTCTATTAATTGTATTGGTGTATGTACACTACATTCATAAATAATTATTAATTATTGGGTAACAGTTGGGTACAGGTTATCTTGCACCTCAACAAGATACAAAAAGATAAATTCGCCGAAAGATTTTTTTTCCTTTTATATTTTCAACAATACAAGATTAACAATTTGTTATTTTCATTATACACATCATTAATAGTAAAAACTACATTTATTTATTTTGTCAATAAGTATATTCAATCAGAGATAATTATACCACAGTAGGAATGTTCAAAAATTACATAAGGTTCATTGACAAAAAAAATTAAAATTTGCAAACAGTAAACAGAAGTAAATATTTTAATACAAATATAAAGAGATGCATAAAACGACATCACTAACACACATTTCAATTATCACTCATGTTCGGCAGAAATTTGAAGCTATTAAAATGTCACAATGTGTTTTGCAGTTAAATATTCACTTTACTGTAAGCATTTGGATTAATAATACATTAATGACAGCATTAAAACATCGAGTTACCATCAAAGACACAACATTATACACAAAGATACACTAATATGCATATATACAATTTAAAATAATTTGGAACTTACATACCAAAATTAAAAAAGAAAAATAGCCATTAAGCAAGAAGCAGGAGCTAAGGCGGGCTCTCCCTATTTATTCCACAGAATTTAGTTTATCTATTTATCTTTAAACAGCGCCTAAGGTACACAAAAGGTAAATAAAGGCTATAACGTTTTTAAAACATATTTCATTGTGGCTATTATGTCAAGTTAATTCTATTAATTCTATTAAGTCCAATTTTTTGTACAAAAATTAGAAACAGACTTACAGGCCAATAGACACCAATAAACATTTTAAAGGTACCTTTTACCATCACCTATGGTATGTTTTATGATCCGTGATTATTTATGGCTGTGTTTACACTGACATGTGATACAATTAAAAGACAAATTCAAATTTCCCCAACTTAGATTTTTTGTAACATTTCTAATTTTAAAATGCATGTAAGAACAATTGTAATTATTTTGGAATTCATGAAAGTTTACATTTCCTTGAACTGTTGGCTGCTGATGACATTGGCTATATGTCAGTGTTCCAAACATTTGAAATAAACTTATACACTCAAATGAAAACATTTAAATTTAAGATATTTTAAATTATTTTGTTTAAAAACTATATCTCTTAAGCTATATCTGCAAGAACAAGTTAACAAGAATCTTTCCATAATGTTCTTTTGGTAATTACAATATATCCAACTGAAATTTTTCATAAATACATTTAAATTACCCGAGAATATTGCAATAACAATGTCAATTAATTGTGCAATAATATTTGTTTATTATTATACACTGATAAGGGCACTGAAATTATCGTGACTGTGATGTACAAATTGTGACATTTAAAACCAGTAATTCCAAATCAGTAGTAGTAACCAGTCATTTAACCAAATGAAATAATATCATTATTATGTACTATAAGTTTAGAAGGAGAATATTGAATGAAACTTAACACTAATAGTGACACAAAGTGTGTGAATAATTATGCTGTATTGTAATGTTTACGTTTTAAACTTACATTCATACTTAAAGGTAACTTTCAATGAATTATATTTTGTGTGATGAAGTGTGCTAATATTATAATCATCCGGATATAAATATATTTATATACATCAGTATTTCTATATACAGTTATGATACACGCAAAGTTTACGTTTTAAATATCTCCTATATGTTTGTGATGGGAACATATTTCATCTCACTTAGGAATCAGACCTTAAACTCAAAGTTATGGATAAATCTGTTAATTAGCATTTTCACCGAGGTGACGCTTACGGTGAAGTACAGTTAATGGCTGGCTATTAGCGAAACGGCAGTTTTTGTAGCCGTAATCTTAAACTTAAAATCTATATGTCATTGTTAATAATGTTTTGCTCACAATTCTCTTAATGGCAGTCCCAGTAAAATTTTGAATAAAAGTGTATGTTTTGCTTTTGATATTCTGATAGCAAGTATATATTGTATTTCGTACTTCAAATTTACTGAATACACCAACTGTCTAAATAAGCAAATTGAGAATAAATAGACATTGAAATTGTGGCAGTTTTGGTCCAAGAAACGTGACAGACGTGCATCAGTCGTCGCTTATTCGTCTGCGTTTTGATTTCTTTTTCTCTATAGCTTCCATCCGCATATCTTCCAAGTCTTCCATTATCCCTATAAGTAAACACAAATACTTAGCAATCTAGTTTCCTTTTTAAGAAAACTTACCAAGACAAGTTCCATGTTCGAAAAATATTTATTTTCCGCAATACAATTCAAAATATAAAAAATATAATATATCTAGTTTACAGATATTTAATATTTTAAGACGGTATTTCCAAGAGCTTAAATAGTTTTCAACATACCAATTTTTTTGCTAATGTATTCCTCTCGCTGCTGCCGCGCAAAGCTAGACTCCATGGTCGGGTCGTCGTCGTCGTCCATGTCCCTATACCTGGAATATTTATACAGCATATTAAGAGAAAAATCTTTTATCACCACAAATAACATCTTTCGACAATTTCGTCTTTCCAATCTTCGTCATATAATCTATGGTGTAGATAGTTCTAGGTATGTAAGCAGTGATAGCCTAGTGGTATGAAATTCAGCCTCTCACTCAGGGAGACCGGGTTCAAATCCTGGCGCGCACTTCTTTACAAAATGTGCGTTTTAAGTTTAAATATCACTTGCTATAACGGTGAAGGAAAACATCGTGAAGAAACCTGCACAACATTTAAAACAGTTAAAAAAAATGTTTTCTTGGCCAGCGAGGTAGACTAAGGCCTTAACCCCCTCATGTGCCCGGTGTATGGCAATAGACTCACCACCTATTCCATATTTGGACGTAAACGTAACTGGTTCTTACTTCTTCGGGGATTACAGGTGTGATGTTACGTTTACGTTAGTTCTATGTATTCCAATTAATGCTACTAACGTGAATCACATGACAGTAAAGAGGTTCGTTTATTTCAATTTATACATTTAGTTACTACACGTGGTGGATAATGTAGTATAAACTTACTTAGATTTATCGTAACCGAATATTTCTTTGATATGCCTCGAGTAATCCATGTTCTCATCTCCATCATCAATAAAATCATCCATTTCAGAGTCGTATTCGGAATCGGAGTCAACCATGCGACCTGAAATTCAGCAAAGTGCTCACATTGCAACTCATTGAAGAACATAATTAATGTTATCAGTGGCAAAACATTACTTAAAATTAAAGGTAACTTATTAAATTAAGTTATAGGTAACTTATTTAATTATAGGTGCCTTATCAAAATTAGCACAGCGCGCCCGCCGGTATGACTTGTAGTGGGCGAGGTACTAGAATACAATTGCGAATCTTAATTCACATGTACCTATAATATTTGAGATTATATCTGACAATATTACAACATTTTCTTGTTCAGTTTCTTTTTGGATGCTGCAACGTTGTTGATATAAAATCGTTTACGTAATTAGTTATTAGTCGTAATAGTTGTCATTGTGAATTTACCTTTCTTTGTATAATTTTATTGCATGTCCATGCGACTTAGGCACCAAGCAGGCAATATTTTGAAAATATAATTTAAAAATGTTTTTAAAATGTGGATAAAGTACTTTAAACGTAAATATTACTTAAGTGGACCTTGAATTCATTTTTCATGCATATAATAACAATACGTATATATGTTACGTTAATAACAATAAATTTAAAATATCTTATAATAGTTATTCGGTTAGACGGTTAGGGTGAGCGGCGATTTATAAAACACGTATAAAAATTGTATGCCACTGCCGTGCTTGACGACCAATAACTTTGACGAGTGTTGCACAACTCGCCTCAAGATTGTTATGCCGTGTGTATCTTTAAAGGAGCCAAAATACATAAGACAACTAATCATAGCGCTGTATACGGTTTCCTTGCGTGTATACCCCCTTTTACCCATAGGTACACATCCCGCACGAGGGCTCACTCCTGAGTTGGATACCTGTACCTTAATATATTGATTGGCTACGAAATGGTTCGCATATGTCGTTCATGGGTTTCATTACAGCATGCATCAATACACTTACGACAAAATTAAACTATGTAAGAACTACAATCATGACTTACGCCTTTTTTTCTTGTTATCATCTAAATGTGCTTTCCTTTTAACGTCGCCTGGAGGGTATTGCTTTGTGCCATTTTTGGATAACGAGTTGACATGTTTATCAAAATCAAAACTATTGGAGACCTTGGGTTTGCTGGGACCAGCTTGAGGCTTAACAGAATTAGGCAAAGAACGCCTTTCATCAGGCCTTTTAACTGTTGAACTCTTCGCGATTTCTGTTAATCGTCTATTATTATCTAACTTAGCATGTCCATTCAACTTCTGGGATCCTTCGCTGGACATCTTCTGCTGAGACATATTTTTTTCTTTAACATCGCCCTTTGTTGCTATAACTTGCTCCTTGTTGAATTTTGGCACTAGTTTACCCTGAGAATTATAACCATTCACAACTTTATTGTCACTTGTCTTAGCAGAAATTATTCTTTTCTCGTCCGAATTTTTATCTATCCTATATGTGTTTTGTGTTTTTAAATCTATACTCTTCTTTGTGGCTTGTTTCATTATTTGATCTCTTGAACATATTTTAGATCTATCAATTACTTTTTCTGAAGGTCTAGAACTTTTATCATAATTCCTATTTTCCAATTTAGGTTTCGACTTATCCAACATATCCCTGTCTTTATTCAGTCTTTCCATTTCTCTATCAATTCGATCTCTTTCTGCCTTCAGTTTTTCTAACCTTTCTCTATCTAGTCTTTCTTTTTCTCGTTCCACTTTTTCTCGCTCGATCTTTACTTTTTCTTTTTCTCTTTGCATTTTATCAGGTTTTTCTCTTTCAGTTAGACTTTTTTCTCTTTCCCTGTCATGTGTTTTGGACACATAATTTTTTTGATTATTTATAGGATTGTTAATTTTTGGAATCCGACCAATACCGATGTCTGATTTTATCTCTCTTTCAATGGCTTGTGGTCTCTCACCTCTCGGATTTGCTGGGTCTGGAATAAATAAAAAAAAAAACAAGTAAAACTCATTTGACGGTGCATCATATGGTTTTTCTTACCTCACTCACATACCTTTCCGGACATTTGATTTTGCAGCATCCATACGTTCTTGCCGACGCTGCCGACGAGCCATCTCCTCTTCGTATTCGCGTTTCTGCTTCTTTGTCATCAATCTATCGGGCTCCGGCTCGGTAACTATTTTCTTAGTAGTAACAGCAATTGGTTCACTTTTTTTCTGTTCAGCAAGCTTAAGCAACTGGTTAAAATCCATTGGCGGAGGAGCCGGTTTTCTGAATTTAGACTTTTCTGGGCGGTCCTCTTTCTTTTTCTCCGGTTCATAGCTACATGGAGGACTTAATTCTCTATCTGAAACATAATACTATTCATTTAGATAACCTTAAGCAATAGGAATACAAAGAAATATAAACATAATATCAAAATACAGACTCCCCGAAGAGGTCGGCAGAGGAGTGTAGACATCAAGGAATAGGTGGTGAGTCTATAACCATACACCAGGCACGAACCCAGACTCCGAGCAGTACTAGAAATATGAACTAGAAATTCTAGTTAAAAAAAATCCAATAGTTCTGGGTACCCAGGATTTGAAACCGGGACCTCTCGATCGGCAATCCCACTTGCGACCATTGGACCAACGTCGCAGTATGTAAAGTAATTTTATTATTATTGATAAGCGTGTTATATATTTATAAATAACGGTATATACATATACTTATATATGTATTCCTGTTTACCATTGAAAGTGTATATTTTATAATTATGTATGTGCAAAATTTGTCTTAACAATGTGGATAATGTTGACGTTAAGATGCACCTTTAACTTGTATTTACCATATAGGAGTCTCGGGAGTTAAACAACCTTTCTGTACTACCTTGCCTACTTTGTCAAAACGGCATTCAGAAATCTTATCATATTATTAATTATTTGACTATTATGATTAAAATTCGTTATCATTTTAATTTTTTAATATTTTCACCTACTCACCTGCATTTTCTCCTTTCCTACGTCTCTTATGAGGCACAGGCTCATCTTCATGCAATAAAGCATTCTTAACCCTCTCTCTAGTACCATTCAAATCCTTGTTCACTAAGGTACCTGAAAATTTTCAATATAAATACATTTGAAAGAAATTTTGGAAGTTAAAAGTTACTGATAAGCAGACAACAGCTACAAGTAGCCACAGCCACCCATAGACATCTACAATTGCCCTGCAGTAAAGCACTGATTCATTTTGTTCAGAACACCCAGCTTTTTGGCAGCTAATTTGGCGTTACTTTTCAGATGACGCCAGTACTGCACTGGCCGATTCTCAGGCCCACATGGCCAAGGGGAAGACTAATCTTTTGACTGCTCTCTTTGCCTTCAACTCGGCTTTTGACGATAGGGGTGGCACACCGCCTACCATCCCACATTATGAGAGCTCGATAAATGACTAGTCTTCAGGCAGAAGCTGTGAAACGGGTTCTACAATCCCTTCATGTCAAAAAGTCTAGTGGACCAGGTGGTATTCAGATGATGGTTTTGAGGCTGGCTGGCTCCCGTCTTATCACGCTTCTTCTCGATTTCTTATATAACAGGAATAGTACTGTCTTTGTGGAAGTTTGGCCTGGTTCATCCAATCCCTAAAAGGGTAAATGTCATGACCCGACCAACTATCGGCCTATAGCGATAACCTCTCTTCAATCTAAGGTAATAGAATGAGTGATTGACATGCAGCTCCTCAATTATCTAGAGGATGACCAGCTGGTCAGCCGTCGCCAATATGGATTTCATCAGGGCTGTTCTGTTGGTGATCTTGGTTTATCTGACACACCGATGAGCGCAAGCTATCGAAAACAACGGGGAGGCCATGGCAGTAAGCTTAGACATCGCTAAGGCTTTTCAACGGTTCTGTCATAGGACCCTTCTTGCGAAGTTACCATCCTACGGTCTTTTCGACAGGTTATGCAAATGAGTCGCTGCAATTCCATCGTAGCGACACATTAAGGTAGTAGTCGATGATTGCTGCTCTGATATAAAACAATTTAATGCCGATGTACCCCAACACTCTGTCTTGTCAATCATATCAATGACAACTGCTTACTGCAAACCAGCAACATTCATTGCTTGGCGGGAGACAGTACTGGCGACGTATTTTATATAAGCCGTGCAGGGGGCTTCAGGAAAAAAAGATAATTCAACTTTTGTCTGAAGTCCAGCACTCTCTGGAGTTGGTCTCAGAATGTGGTTAACTGAACCTAGTTGAGTTCAACCCCAAAAAGAATTTGCGTGTTTATCACCTCATTTGTCATTGCGCCAAAGATCGAAAGAACGATGCTCACCATTAAGGAGAGTATCGGAATCCTGGGATTTGACAATTTTGACATATCAAGTAGGTTTCAGTTGGTAAAAGTTGCTAATAAAAATGATTGTTAAGTCAAATTTATAAAAGGACTGCAGGTATATGGAAAGCTTAGCATAAGTACATTTATTGTTAATGAATAATTGTCTGTAATCTAGTATACACATGGACTGACAATTGCATTGTTAATGCTGAAATACAAATTGTTAAAGTAACAATTGCTGTACAGTGTAAATTGATGTAACAAGGGTACTTCCTTGGGTTCACCCAGGGAAGTAAGGATCACCATATGCATGTTTTACCACATTGGTTTTCTATAATGCATGTTTTAATTTTAGGTCCTTGGAATGATTGTCATGATTTTGTTGAAAAATAATCATTTCGTGTTAAATAGTCCCTACATTGTAGATATTTGTTCAACTGAAGTTTGATAAGAGGCAGCTACTGCTGTGGAGATAGTAACAATTAACTTCAAATAATAATAATATAAATATGTGCAGGTAAATGTGCATAATTAAAAATAAACTATTAAATCAAATCATAATTATAGATTATATCAAAGTTTAATTATTTATTACTATTAAAGCAACGGATAAAAAGGACAAGCCATCTGGATTTTTTTCTTGCTGGTTTGTCTCAGGTATTGTCCAGCCCCATTAGCAGACTATGAGCAAATCATCATTTTTACTTTTTGTCAGAGCCTCTGCAGGCCAGCTTCGTTACCTAGCAATAATATTACATAATTTATTTCAATTAAATCTCTAACACTACTTTAACACAAAAATATGCCATGTACCATTAATCAAAGGACATAATTTAATTAATCTTTGATTAGTCTATATAATATCCTTGATAATCCTTGATGCTGTAGAAGCTTTATCCTAAGAAACTGTTCTTAAACTCTTTTAAGGCGCTAGTTTTTATGTCTGTTGATAACATGTTATACACCTCTATGTATAGTACACAGCACTTTCACAGATGCTAAACTAACCTCGGTATTTAATGTATCCCAATAGGTTTAGTATATTTTTAACATTCTTTACATATGTATATGTTGTTTGTGGGAAGATTTTACGGTGTATGCTACATGAAGGTATACGCCATCATACCTGTATATCACAGAATTTTATAAAATACCTTCAACCTAACTCAATTGACCAATGATTACCTCTTCAGCTACACCTATAACAAGGTCTCTATATAATGGTAAATGAGAGAACACAGAGAGATAAAATATATCTGTTTGCATGTGTCACATAAATAGACAGCCTAAATTATTATCCAAATTTTATGTAATTTAATGATAAATTTAATAGCAGTGGAGGAACCAATGAACATAAGATATAACTTCAGCATATGGCAACAGATCACAGGTAAAAAGCTACTCTGCCAATATTTACTTTTCTAATTTTCTTAACTAATATAATATAAAACATTATCTTACTGGTTACAGGAAACTTGGGTTCATCAGGGAGTTTGCTGTATTTAAGCATCATTTTCTCATACAGAGCTGCTGCCTCTTGAGAC
>DVOY01000007.1:0-22215 GCA_018237585.1 Apyrrothrix maculosa | reverse complement strand
TTATAGCAAGTGACATTTAAACTTAAAATGCACATTTTTTTAAAGAGGTGCGCGCCAGGATTTGATCTTGGCCTCCCGGAGAGACCATTAGGATATCACTGCTTTCATTTTCATTATCATGTGTATGAATTTAAGATAACTGGTATAATCTAAAGAACTTGCAACAATAACTTGCACAATGGACGATTCATTCTACTTTCAATTTGTATGATGATGTTCAGTCCCTTATGATACCCATCTTCTGTGTCCTTCTTCACCTAATAAAAACTTAATGAAAAGTCAATTATGTGATTGATTGATTAAATAAATTATTTATAAATAAAACAATTGGTATTTTAATTAACTCGTGGTATTTTAATATTAGTGATCTTAATATGTGATTAAATTATATACCGGTTGAACTGACATATGTTGTGTGTGGCTATCTAGGCTGGTTTTGAACACAGTTTTCGCCCCAAACTCTGCATGGATAATCAAGAAGGACCTCAAATAGACAATAAACAAGTCAGGTTAACTCAAAAAGAACACATTAGTTAACCCAGTAGATAATATAATCATGTATACAGATGCTCAAGAAATGTTTAACAATAAGACTATTATTACATAAGTAACATAACATCACGCCTGTATTTTCCCGAAGGGGTAGACAGAGGAGTATAGTACTCCTATTTTTTACCAATTATAATATACATCCCATCTAATAGGGACTACAGTTTTTTTTATACGCAACTATAGGCTCGCGTTTGACTGCTATCTCACCTGATGGAAAGCGGAGTGCAGCCTAGTATGTAGCACGCTTGCCTAGAAAGTACCTATTCACTGAATAAGTCCGGGTTGTATGAATCAGGAAAAATATGTGATAAAACTCTTTAAATGTTCCAAATCTGACTCATAAGTCTATAAATAAGCATTATAAGTTACAAACAACTGCTGTTACGTAACATTAATAGAATTCGCTCACGGCTACAACTCAATCAAAGACTTGAACAAACTTCGCTAAGTTAAAGTGACTCTGAAATATTCAATAGCTAATTAACGCCAGACTCCGCAATTCGCTCATGCATAGGGAGGCAGGCAGGTGCCCCGCGAATTAATATTTTACAAATACAAGGACATCTCGCAAGTCTTGGGAACTGATATTATTACTAAACAGTAATATTCTGATTGCTCATATTATATGAACGTAACATCACGCTTGTTATCCCCGAAGTGGTAGGCAGAGGATTGTAGTACACTCGCAAATTTCACTAGTTACATTTTACGTATTATTAGAGAATAGGTGGTGGGTCTATTGCCATACACCGGGCAACAATTTAGACTCAAAGCTACTACTAGAAAAACTAAGTTAGGAAAAACCATTAGTACCCGATATTATTATATGAGATTGTCAGTTAAGCGACGTTATAACATTATCGGCCTGTCTCAGCCATAGGCCATTCCATTAGAGGATGGACGCCTTTGTGCAGTTACATATGGGGATTATGCCCACAATCCCTGCGCTGGGAATGCTGGCTGTGGATCGACGTTATCTTACATATACACTAATTCGTTCCTCTAAGGTTCCTTTCAAATAGGCCGCCACGCGAAGAAGAGCAGATTTTGGTTGCATTTAAAATAGAACTTTATACCATTTCAATAAAGTCTATTTTACAGTTCAGTTATTTTATACCAATAGGCTACTCAAGCACCGTCACAAAACAATCGAAATGTAAAAATAGACTTAATTGAACTGTGCTGTTCTATTTTAAATACGATCCAAATCTGCTCCGCTCTCTAAGTCGGTCTATCTGAATGAACCCTTATTCATGTACATGAAAAATAACTTTAATTAATTGAACAGGCCAAACATCGACGTTTGAATAATTATTATGAAGCAAATAATCACCTCACCATTACCATACCACGACAACACGGTAGCCATTAATAGGTAATCAACTTTTTACATCTAAATGCGTATATTCACCAGTATATTAACAAAAGCATTTGTATTTCCATTGTTCGATATAACGTAATTCAGATGTTTTTTAAACATATTTTAGGGTCGTCACAGACGGAGCTATAATATGTATTATAGCCAGGCAAATTATATAAGGATTGAGTGTCCGCACATCGACCTATATTACATATATTTTTCTTGCGTCGTCAAAATAGTGAACAGATATGGAAAGACGTATCTTGGTATAGTAAGACACATTATTGCGCGGATAATGACCGCAAGTATTTAAAGTACCTAGTATCTGTGAAACTTTGGTATAATATAATATTATAGTACAATATATGAATTTATCACTGCCTCGTTGGTCGTGTTATTTGTAAGCGCGATTGCCGATCAAGAGGTCCTGCGTTCAAATCCCGGGTCGAATACTATTGGATTTTTCTAAAATCAGAATTTCTAGTAGTGGCAATGTGTCTGGAATTGTGCCCGGTGTATGGCAATAGATTCATCAACTATTCCATATTGGGAGGTAAACGTAACTGGGGAATCGTGGGAGTGTACCACACTTCTCTGCCTACCTCTTCGAGGATTACAGGCGTGATGTTACGTGTTGCGTTATATGAACTTATATTACAGCTCCATCTGTGTCGACCTTAAATATTCGCTAGGCGTTTAAAATGTATAACGGAATATCAATGTCGGCTCCCAGTTGTGGGAATTATACGGTACCCAGTTATATCGGTGGACTTGTGTAAAGTAATCAATATATACATGGTTACTTTAACTTTTAATATTACAACCGACCTCATATAAATCACAGTCGCTCATAAAAATAACCGAACGTAAATTATATTAGCTGCCACCGTCCTATGAAAGTAATTGAAATGTTTAAGCAATTGCACGACCCAGATGTCTCGTTTAGATTACATAAGCAAACATTGTTTAAATGGCCCTTACGGTAAAAATTACCTCATATGTGGTGCTTTATTTCACATTGCTACACTAATAATACGCTACGCTTCAGGGTGTGCCGTATGAAATTATCCATTTTGGTTAAATACAATGTAATTACACAAATTAGAATTTCTAGTATTGGCTCGGAGTCTGGATTTGTGTCCGGTGTATGGCAATATACTCACCATCTATTCCATATTGGGACGTAAACATATCTGTTGAAACGTGGGGGTGTACAACAATCCTCTGCCCTATCTCTTCGGGGATTACAAGCGTGATGTTACGTTGGTTAAAATACAATTAGGACGATAGATCTTTATTTGGTACATAGGAAAAGTGTAGTACTCCTTCTTTTCGCCAGTTGAAGTCTCATGAAACAAGGGTTAAGCTTATTCTCATACATCTGGCACAAATTCAGCCTTCGAGCTACTACTGAGAAATTCGAGCAGGAAAACCTTATCGCGACCCGGGAATAGAAGCCAAGACTTCTTCCTCAGCAGTCTCGCTTGCATCCACTGGACCAATGAAGCAGTTAAGATTATTTTATAACGATTTAAATTTAAGGGCAGTGCTAAAGTAAGTTGTATTGTAATTTTTTGCACACTTAAAAAATGAATTGTTACTCAGGGTATCAAAGTTTTTTTAAGGTTAGATCAGATAACACACGTCATCAACATTGTCGTTGTTATAAAATTTTAGAAAGTTTCCTTGAACCATTACTAAAAGCCGAATGGATTTTCTTGCATATTTCCTGAAATCATTCGTTTGGAATATAGCTAATTCGGTGACAGTAAAGAAAATTAATTTACTGTGCCAATCTTACTACATCATTATTTCAAGAACTTCACCAGTGGCAATAACAGACCAATGTGTCCAAAGGAATTATACTTTATAGGATACCATTAATATTACATCACACCTATATAACACATGTTATTTTAGAAAGGCGCGACGACAGTCTAATTTCGACATAAAATTGTTTTATTCGCTTAGGTGTTTTCTATAAGTCCCTTCATTCGTGGATTAAAAGCTTTTATCTTAAAATGACGACTGTAGACAGCTCGCTACAATTTTTGCCGAATATCTTCAAATCGTTTTAAGTTCAGTTTTAAGGTTTTTGCTAGAATATTAGAAATAAAATATTCCATTACATAATACCCATACTCTCTGATAAACGTGGTTCTGACCTGACGATATACGGAAGGTTTCCCTTAAGAATTTACATAGTCGCATCTTTAACTCATCTTCCTGGCGCCAAAAGGTTATGGAACCCACATAATGCATGCAGCGCCGGCGGCGAAGCTAGTGTCTGAATAAGTCTTTCAGCGACTTCGAGGACGTGAAAACAAGCGGCCTTACAGAAATGCATTCACGAGCACGCACGCAAAAGTGGCAGCGGCTGCCATATTGAATGCACCTTATAGTTTATACACATAAGCTTTATAGCTCTTTCAATATTCACTTACAGAGACGTCATGATTTTCATATTTTATTCTCCTTCACCAGCTTTGTGTTCCAAAATCAATATGACATAGGTATCACGGTAGTAATATTAAGGTAACGACACGCCTGTAATCCCCGAAGAGGTAGGCACAGGAATGCTGCACACTGTACTCCGTCGTTGCACCGGTTACGTTAATGTCCCAGTGTGGAAGAGGGGGTGAGACGTGGTAGTAAAAATAGTATACAGACCATGATGGGCGTAAACGTAAGTCTCTGCCTACCTCTTCAGGGATTACGGTTATTATGTTACGTTTAATACTGGTTTTTAATACAACGGTTATATTAAATAGCACTTACGTTGATAAAACCGAGTTTTATATCATAATGTTACTCGATAAAGCGCTATTAGCAATTTCTCATCAATCTACTTAAGTAAAGGAACTCTGTTATATTAGTGGATTGGTTATCTATAGATTTTCACTTAGACATTTCTATACACTACTCACCTTGAAATATTTATGCACAGCTTAGTTATAACGGCGACATTGTTGAGTCACCGAGCTCAGACGAATGAACTAGATCGAGTTAGATCTACATCCCTTCAAGCCGTGTAGTACTAAAGGTTGTAATGTTTTCATACTTTCACGTGAATACTATGAAATGTACATACATGCATAGAAGATAAGTAGGACTTCTGACTTTTGTCGTAAAGTTTTTATATTAGAAACTCCTATCATTGGACTAGCATCACATCGCATGTCATATACACGTAACATCACGCCTGCAATCCCCGAAGAGGAAGGCAGAAGAGTGTAGTACACTCCCACGTTTCACTAGTTACGTTTACGTCCCACTGTGGAGTAGGGGGTGGCTTTTGATATAAATATTTTATACATTGTAGTTGTCTATTCCATGCGCTACACACAGTTTCTGGTGACAGCAATGTTCGTCCGACGTTTTAAATATTTCAAACCGCTTTTTTGAGTTAATTTCGTGAAGCTTGGACCCGCGTTATTAAATCTCAGCATGCTTGGTATGTCCATAGAGCCAGGATCTGCTTTATTAAATCTTAGCATCTTATTAGGCGCTGATGAATGTTGCTTAAGTTATTAAAGAACGAAGCTTTTAGTTCGTTATTTACTCTTTTCAAGATTTATGTATGCTTATTTATATAATTTGTTATTTGTTCCCGGCCGTTCTCCTATTTCATGGTGAGAGGTGAAAGTCCGACTGAACTACACACCTCTGCCTACCTCTACAGGGATTACAGGCGTGATGTTGCGTTTTTTATGTATTGTATGTCCTTCCACAATGATTGCTTTATAAACGTAATACTTCATGTATAAAGACAACGGAAAGTTGGAAACTACAAGAGAGCAAACTTGCGCATATCTTTAAGTAAAAGCTTCTCTTTCAAGTTTTAAAAAGGAAGACGTGCTTTCTAGTAAGCACTGCTATCATGCTATATGTTTAGAAAATGAACATTTTGGGAGATTTCTTTTAATTTTTTTTATTTAGGAATAGTCTCGCATTTGATTGTAAACTCAGCTGATGAAAAGCGAGATGCAGCATAGCCTAGAATGTGCCATAGCCTCGCACGCTTGCCTAGAATGTGCTAATTCACTCTTTTGTCTTGAATAATTTCAGTTTATACGAATCGGGAAAAATATAAAATATTACTATATAGATATAGTCATATTTAACAAGATAATTAAATTTGACTGAAATTTACCAAGTCTATTCAGGCTTGAGGTAGTTAAGACGGACGGCAATATAAAATTAATTAAAATTAAAATCTGTAGCAATAAATTCTAATTTTGTACAATTAAAAATTCATCCATAAAAGAATGGGGAATATATGAAAAAGTAAAGTAGAATAAAAAGTCAAGATGAGTCACACTTATCTTGACCAAAGGTCAGATACTAGCTGATGGCCGAGTCTGAAGTCGCTGAAACCAGCGTGCATGTATGAAGTGAGTGATGAATGTGAAAGTAGCGTGCCAGGCCCACAAGGATATAAATAGCCTTCGGTCCTCTCTGCCTGCCTCGTGAGGGACCTGGCGTGATGATATAATAATAATACTCATGAAATGTTCGTTAAGTTCTAATACGTGTTAACTCGAATCTTTCATTTCAAAAATATCAGACTATTGTTTCGATTTAGTGTCAAAAAACATGGCTACACGATTTACAACTAATATTCCGACCTGTGTTACCACCACACGAGCTCATATTTAATTACAGACCTCAGAGAAGCTCCCTTAATAACGGCTACGTTAGTGGGATCACAATAACAAATTAGCCAGTGTTTTCAGTGGACTCTTCTTTTTTCAATTGTAACTCTTTATAAGGGAACAGGTGCCGTGTACGGGAATGAAACGGCAAGGCAATATAATAGTTCATGACGTTGGTAAGAAAGTGCATTTTTAAGGAGCGTGCCAGCAGCGACGGTGGCTGTAAACACAGTTATAAAGGCGTGAGTCGGTCGCACTGAACACACTCGCTAGCTGGGAGCCAGCTGCAGGAGCTTTGCTCTATGGGGTCATTAATATTAAAGCGTTGCGGTGAGTTCCTACAGACCTTTTTGGGACCAGAGCCGCAAAAATAGCAAAACTTTTTATTCTCAACAAATCTGTACATACATAATGTATGTTACGTTTAATTTACTAATGTAACCGTGACATAGTTATGCTGAGAGTTATGATTTGAAGGAGTGTTTAAATAAATCGAATACTTCACTGTGTGGGCGGGATGCCATTTTCAACAGATATTGTCGACTTATTGTTAATTGTGGCTTTGTTCGCACCGATGAGGAAATTTGAAAAGTTTCCAGTCGGAAAATATATTCTGTATCGTGGACCCGATAATAAGTTATTAACAGATTACGTAACAGAACATCGCGTCTGTATTCCCGTGAAGCGGTAGGCAGAGGAGTGTGGTAGTCCCACTTACAGATTTTAACATCCCCATTAACAAATTAAGTTTTGGTAAGAATCTATGCCTAGTACCGTCTCTTGTTTCTATACTTTGATTTTTCTGACACCCTTCTCTACCTAGAGTCTTTCAACTTTTTGATGTTTTCTTAATGCCCATACCTATATATACCTTTATCTATGCAAAGATGAATACAGGAATTAAATGGGTTTTACAAGGTTTTATTTTGTTTTTGACTGTCTCGTTGGTCGTGTTGATTGCATGCGCGACTGCCGTTCGAGAGGCCCTGGGTTCGAATCCCGACTCGAGTATTATTAGATTTTTCTAAAATTAGAATTTCTAGTAGTGACTCGGAGCCTGGACTAGTGCCCGGTGTATGACAATAAACTCAACACCTATTCCATATTGGGACGTAAACGTAACTGGTGAAACGTGGGAGTGCACTACACTCCTCTGCCTACCTCTTCGGCGATTACAGGCGTGATGTTACGTTTATTTTGTTTAAAGTTTTTATCACTTATAGTTCATCAAAAAACTAATAATTTGAACCAAGTATACATATTCGAGTTTTTGTACCTCGAAAGTGATATTCTCGTCTTCCGTGTTTAAAATATTTATATTTTCGGAATTAGTCATTTTCAACCCTGGTGTTCTTCAGTATTGAGTTTTCTCTTATATTAGGGCACCAGCGACTAAGGTGGTTGAAGCGAGATTCGTTTATATTTAGGCCAAGTTGATCCCATTCATTTTTTACTAAAAGTTTAATCCAGAACTGCCGAATGCGATTCGAAGAAAAGTCGGTCACCCTACCAGTTCCTCTGTTCATTGTAAATGTCTTCTACTATTGATGTATACTTGATCCTAACAGAACTAACTAATAAAAAGTCAATAAAAAAACACCACTTACATTCACAGCCTGGCATATATTATATTATTATGTGGACATGTTAAAACTTGTTATTTAACAATAGCAATTGACTTCATATTTTTAATAGGAACATTTTATAATGGTTTTATACTAAGGCATCTTTCTAAATTCCGACCATCTGGCTATCCCAGTCGCGAGCTAGTAAATACGAGCAATGAAGCATCGCAATATACGGTTCAATGCCTCCAGCTCCCCGATCTGCCACTGTTTTGCTCACTGAGGCCCAGTTTGTACTGGCTTATCATTTATTGTAAAACACTGACGGTACTGTGAGTCTCATTTGAATTTCTCAGAAAAAATTGTAACGACGTGATAAACTATGATCCCTCCGCTGATACTTTATGACCCACTATCGCGTGTCGAATAGAAAGATTGATAATTATTTTTTATAAAATAATTTGGTGAATTAATTCTTTAAAATGAGCTAAAGTATTCGTTTGATAAAGAACGCGATGCCGATTCTGAAAATAAGATTGTTTAACTTTTATATTATTATATTTGTAGAGTGCTTATTTTAAAATATCCGTTAACAATGCGCATTTTTTGCGTACGACTTTTTGTTTTATATAACGGCTGATGTAAGTTGTTACTGATCCCACATGAGACCACATTAAGATCACATATTTACCAAATTATCAGAAATAATGATATTAGCACCCCATAAAAAATATATAAAATATAGTACAGTAATGTGTAGTCCAGTATATTCAATAAATACAACGCTTTTTAGAGTGAGCTGACTGCGGACAAGCCGTGAAATGTTTCATTGGCAGGTGCCGAAAACAGAAATGACAATTCGGAAATAATCTGTGAAAACCAAAGCAAATCCTGGAGACCCTTTTCATTATTCAAGTGACACGCAGCCAAACTTGACGTAAAATCGGTAAATAGTACCTTGCGTGGAAAATAAATCGGCTGCGGTCCGTACATACGTACATTTGTTCCTTACGACATGTTTATTTACTAACTAAAACGAACCATTTCTATGGTTCGCGAACTTAGAAACGGGAGTTTTTTACTTACAACTACGCGAGCTAAAACATTCTCAAATGGCATTAAATTTTTAAAATCACCATTCCTGAATAAATGATTCTCGCACGCCAGCTACGGCGGGAAATTTTGCCAATACGAAATGGCAGCACGTGCAAACGTTTTCAAAATTTTACGGCAGTTCTACACACATTCCACTTGTGAATAAATACTCATGTATAAATTATGCGTATAATTATACAGGTACACGTTTGTTCACGTACACTTATAAGTCAAATTAATTATAACGTTACAAATGTACTCGGAAAAGTTTATTTACTAAAACGAAATATTTATATCACTACGCTAAGTCTTTTACGGGGTAGGCAGAGAGTACCGGTGACAAATATATCTTTCCTTGTAGACCAGTTCTACTTCTTCCACATTCATCACTCTCTTCATACAACTGTTAACTTTTCGAATATCTAAACTAATGGCAACAAAGACAGAACTGTATCCACGATGCAACGTCTCGCATTTTATACTGTAATCCTGCCTTGTTCGGTGCTGACTAGTACCTCATTCCAGAAAGTATGGAACGCGGTGCGACTGCATACTTATCTACCAGTTAACCACGAACCGCGAGGCTCTCGGTTAGAGGTCTACAGTCTCGCGCCCGCCCGTTCTCTAGGAATCTGGAATCGGTACGATCTTGCGACATGCCGCGGCGGACTATTTCTTGTTGTATTTTTGTTACTACACAGATAGCTTACTGGTTAAATATTTATGTATTACAGTCTTGAATAATTTTACTTTGACATCAATTTAATACAAGAGTGGATAAACATGAAATATACTATTTTTTACGTTATAACATAGATTAAGGCGTTAGGTCCATCCGCGAGTCTTTTCCTTTCAAAGTCTAAATAAATAAGTGAAATACGTCTAAAATGAAGATAGTCTGCTGTAAAGGTGTTATGTTCAATTGAAATGCAGCCTCCAAAATGTATTTAATATACATTTCTGTAAATTTACGAACTAGTAACATACAACGTCTTCTACTCACAATCTTCCTATATACTGAAGATTTGAATGAAAAATCTAGAACTATTCCTATAAGTACTGGTTTATCGCAACATAACAGGGTCCTCGCGCATAATATGGATGCTGTGAGCGATCGGTTTGCAAAATGTCGGCATGCATATTGTTTCTCTCCAACGGGGTACTTATTCATTAGAACAATAAAACATGGCGGCCTCCGCGGTCATTGTTAGCGTTTTTTTAAACCATGTTCCTTACAGAAGATTTCCGTTACTTTAACGGTTAAACACCACATTGTCCAATGAAAAATCCATTATAAAGATGATAAATGATGTGATATAGTCAACTGCCTCGTTGGTCGAGTGAGCTCAAGCGCCGCTACTTAACCAAAGGTCCTGGGTTCGATTCGCGAATCGGACAATTATTGGGCATTTTTGTATTGAAATTCCCAATAGCAGTCTCAGGTCTAGAACTGTGCCCGGTGTATGGCAATAGGGTCACTTCCTATCCCGAGAGATGAATAACATGACCAGTGAAAAGTGGTAATACAGTAGCCTACTCCTCTGCCTACCCTTTGGGGAAATGTAGGAGTCGTCTTATGTGATAAATAGAACAAGTGATGCTAACAAGTAAATAAATTATGGTATGAAAACATAAACAAAACATAACACCACGACTGTAATCTCCGAAGAAGTAAGCAGAGTAGTGTAGCACACTCCCACCTTCCACCAGTTACGTTTACGTCCCATCATAGAATAGTTGGTGAGCCTACTGCCATAGAACGGAAACAAATACAGACTCCGTGCAGTTCTATTTCTTGTAGTGACTAGAAATTTATATTAGAAAATTTAAGCTAGGAAAATCCGATACTACCAGGCCCGGGATTCGAACCCAAATTATAGTATAAAGTCTAAAATTGTAGTAACTGCGAAAGCAGCGTTATTTTCTTTGTGAATGCAGCTATGTTCCTGTCAAGCGGCCCCTGATGAGGTTGCAAACAAGTGACACGAATAAAAGGATCGATTAATGTCTATTTTTACCCACGGTCGTGCGCGCGACTTGACCACTTACTGGAACATTGTAACTGTAAACATTCACACCCCCTATTTCACGGTGGGGCGTATAACATAACAGGTTAATCGCGAGAGTGTACTACACTCCTCTGCCTAGCCCACTGGGATATACAGGCGTGGTTTTCTGTAAACATAGGCTCGGCGAAAAGTTTCCTTTTTGTCTCTTGCATATGTAATGTTTGGTCATCGACAGTTCACAAGTGAATTCCCCGAGGTGACTTACCTTTCGTATAATTCAGTAGGTGTGGGATGTCCCTCGGGACTTACACTTGTAGGAACGTTGAAGTAAACTAGCTTGTTGCTGGGGTCGCAGGGTGGCGGAGCCCTTCAAAAACAATGACACTCGTAAATAGAAACATACGAATCACAACCGTCTTACTATACTAGTTGTCATCAGCCATTTTATTGTTTCATTATTGGAAACGGGTCTGCTTTTATGTCGAAGTGTTGTAAAGACCTGATCTGGCAACCTAACCTGATCCCTTAAGTGCAGAGAGGAATCTCCACATACCTAAAAGAAAAATTACGAAGACTACTAACAACAAAGACGGTTTTCGCCTTCAGGGATGCATTCCAGATTAGAATCCCATAGCATCGGAGTGGATAGTTAAAATCAAAAACATTAGCTATTACTGACTTTACTTCAATCGGATTTTACGTAAATAGGACATAATATAAATGCTCCGTTACCCTCCTCGCTTCACGTTACTCATTGCCGAAGGCCGCGATCACATGTACTGGAATAATTTTCTGTCTTACAATATTCCCACATTTATTCCTGTCTTTGGCATCATGGAGTGCATCATTCAGGGATCTAACCTGCCAGTAACCGGAATCTTTTAAATGTAATGTCCATCTTTTCACGAAAATCGTGGAAATGCAATGTCCTTCTTAGGCATGTAGAGAAGAGTTTGATTTCTACATAAAGCTTTTGAAGGATCAACTTCTTGGTTTGAAACATAATAAAGGGAATCGAACATTTTCTGAAGGGCCACATCTCGAAGCATTAATAGAGTCTCGAACAATGCAAAATGTTGGATGTAAGCAAGATGTAAGGAAAGTTTTTTATGCAAAAATGTTTGTACTTTACGGCATATGTTGAGTAGCACAGCTTTTTTTCCTTGTATTATTATTATTACAAATACTTTAATGATATATACCTACCTATATGTGAATTTATAAGGAAAGCCTTAAAAATTTAAGCGTATCAATTATTATTACCCACTTGGTGGAAGGGTTTTATATCTAATTTTGTAATCTTTAACGAATGCAACGACGGCGTTCTATCGACGTTACAAGCACACGTCATTACCGAGTTCTTTTTTAGTTACTCTTACAGGTCAGTTTACGTTGTAGTGTAATTGCACCAATTCCATACATTGCAAAAGCGGTAATAAATCTATTTAGGTTAATCGAATGTGGGGCGAAGGTAGACTTAGGAAACCAAGTTTTAACAGAACATAGCATAACATCACGCCTGTATTTCACCAACGGGGTATGCAAAGAAACGCAGTGCTATCACGTTCACCTTTTATATTTTAACAGCGGCCATGTATATGTATATTTATATATTAGGCTTGTTTTCGCATGTTCATCGCAGGTCCGCCTATGCGTTAGCAAGCGAATTGTACTATGTGAAGGGATAGGCACATTAAAGCTCGCAACAATGGCCTTGTTTCGCGTCAAACCCAGCGCGGGTTCAGTAGATGTGCTGAGATAACTGGTACAGCTGGATCACGAACGAAGTCGTTTAATACAAAAAGAATTGCAATACGCTAATGCACGCTTCACTTCAAATTAAAAAGTAAACTGGTAACCAGTTGCGGTTGCGACGTACAAATATTATACCTCCACGTATAACCATTATGATTGCCATTGGTTAAGAGATCCTTTATGTGAGTCTCATATATTTTATATAAGAACATAAGAATATTCCAATCTTGGTGATGCAATCTAAGTGTGCAGGACTATGTCTGCGCTACTAATTAATACTACCAGAACACATAAATTCGTTTTAAAATGATGTTATAGATAGATATTTGTACTAAGTACACGGCACGTTCCTGTTTTGAGTTTTAGTAGAATACGGCCAACTATGTACTGTTCAAAAAGTTAACATTTACTACAGAGAGATACTAAGTACAGGGAGACAAAATGTTTTTTGTTTGAAATTTTACTAGTTGATAATCAAATATTTATTTCGTACAAAAAACACAAAGGGAACAACCGTCGATTACATTCAGTAAAAAATTGAATAAATACGATTTGCCGGCCATTACTGCAATATTGACTGTAGGTAAGTTGGCCTCTCCATTGCTATTTATTGACCTCACCCGGGTATTAAAAAGCTTCTATAATTGCAAAACCATGCAACCACATTTTATTTATTAAATACTTCATCGATTTTAAACATTCAGTTTTATGTTGTAATTTTTTTTATACTTTTTTTCCAGTCTGAGTTATAATATTGGCCTACTTTTAAATATGGAGTGCTGTATGATTGTGAAAATGATTGAAACAAGCAATTAGCATTACACTTAGGAGCTTTTGCGGTATCGGCCCGCTCGCACGCCGACGCTTGGAAGGCTTCAATACAAAAGAAAAAAATGAAGTCTAAGAGGCGAAAGGTTTCCCCGAGCGGTGTATGTAGCAACACTGCGCGGTGGGTGTGGTGAGGCTCGGGTTACAGTGTAGACCAGCTGCCTGGCGTACAGCAGACACGGAATAACACAAACGAAAAAAAACATAAGGGTTGTTATCCTGGTTCTTTGCTTTGCTTTTAGGTCGTCTTTAAAATCCTAGTAAGATATCATGTCTCCTTAGTTTCATGATCTGCCTGTTGTGCTCCACTGCTGGACAAAGGCCTCTAATAGCATGCCACTGAGCTCGATCTTCAGGTCTTCGTACCCAACCGCTGCCAGCCACTATGCGTATATCATCTGTACTCCTCACAAATCTCAGTCTCACTAAATTTAACATAAGCTCACATATCTTTCATCTTTCATCGTTCCGTTGACAAAGAAATGTTACTTTAATAATAAAATATCTGTCTTATAATAATTCAACCGGTGTCAATGTTGAGGATTTCTCGGAAATAAAAATTTTATATGGCGTTTTGAGGCCCTCGCTCGCACTATTAGTATGTGAGTGGTCTCCGGCATCCACCGGGTTGGACGTGCCATAGGTGTGAGTCACGTATCGGATACGCTACTCGGCTTGGAAATTTATGTGTGTGCTTGATGCATTCCACTTATTAGCATGCTTTACTTTGAATACATTAGCTTTTTATATACGATAGCTATTTTAAAATGTATTTTTTTGATATTTCATTTAATATTTGCGGGCAGATTGCTACTCTGTTCACTTGAAAGAAGCCTCAAACATGGGCAGAGATTATTTTGGCCAATTGTCTGACATATCTTACATAACAGGATTTGATGGGGAAGTTAGAAGTGATGAATGTAAAAGAAATTCTGTAAGGATAAAGATGTTTGGTAACTAATGCCTACCTCGTAAAGGATCTAGCGAGATGGGATAATAATAATGACTATTTTAAAATAATCGTAATCGTTCATTCTTTTGGTGGTGGTCGAGTGGCCGCAACGCAAACAGTATGTCTCGATGGAGTAAAGTTTAACTTCGCTGACGCGTCGCAACCCCGAGAACAAAGTTACCTCGTTTCTTAGCATGTTTGTGCCAACCTCAGCAATTAAACAGAAACACAATGGGTCTTACCCTTGAGAGTTCACAGGTTATATTACGATGATAAATATGTAGACGTGTCTCAAATATACGATAATATTACACACCGATGTCTAAGATACGACAAATTTACAACCGAAATCAGAAACAATGTCTTCGTTTCATATAATATAATTTATTTTAATAGAAAACTTTTAAATGTGCCTCCATTGTGTTCTTAATATAGAACAATCCCGTGAATTAAACGATTTATCGGCAAACATCTGCGTACCGGGACATTGTATAAATTAAACTCTGTTATGATACTGTTTCTTTTACAAAAATATGAAACAGAAAAAAAACTGCTATCGTTGTATAAGAAAACATATTATGTTTCTTAATTAAATGTCTTCATTTGTGTTGAGTTGAAAAGAAAAGTCTTTTAGGGTCTTTTTCTTGTACCTATCTTTTTTCTGATATAGAGAACTAGTTGTGGATCAATTGATTCAAATACAGGAAATAAAGTTGCAACTTACATACTTTAACGGTGTGTTAGTGTTCGTACGGGTCAGAATGTTGGCGAGCCGCCAAAACGTTGGTCGGCTTGAGGGTGTTGTGCGGTTAGCTGTCCGCTCACAAATTGAATCACTATCAGAAACTTGCATATGCGAATCATTACATTGTCTACAATATCACGCCTGTATTTCCCCCAAGCGGTATGCAGAGGTGTGTAGTACATTCCCACGTTAACTCTGTTACGTCCATGGAATAGGGTGAACAAAAGTTAAATTTATCAATTGATATCGAATTGAAACAGTATATTCTTTATTTATCAAAAAAGTAGTGTAACAAGTTTTATCGTTATATTAACCAATTAGGTCAGATACAGTAAGATTATTTGAAATAGGTTAAGTAAATACGTTTAAGAGAGAACGATTCCAGATTCTACAAATTGCGGTATGTGTTTACGAAAAGTCTTTGCAACCGAAAATGTAAAAATAGTATAGGTTTTGACAAATAAGTATGGTAATAATGGGCATTATATTATTATTGGATCATCGCGTCATGTCCCTTACGGGGTGGGCAGAGAGCATGCAGTGTCAAATATAAATGTCCTTATAGACCTGCCACCACTCTCTTCATACATGCACGCCGGTTTCTGGCTAATTTTCGCATTAGTCAGAGCTTGATCTATTTAGTCAAAATAGGTTAGCCTTGAGCCTTATTAGTCATTAACTTAAGAAATGTAAGTGATATTTATAATGTAGAAATAAAAAAATATATAAAGGTAAGGCGCCAAGAGCTTCGAGAGCGGGAATTGGTGTATTGTCCATTATGTAAAATAATAAAATAAATTACTTATACAGAGGTACGGAGATAAATCATTCCACGTAATAGAGTTCCCTGTTGAATAGCGCCGTATATAATTAATAGATTGTAGACGATTAGGGTCTTTGTTACTGGAGAATGTTTCGCATTAATACAAATTGACCCATTGGCTATAGGAAACGATTACGTAATAACCAGCTATGGGCTCGGTTGGACAGTGAGTACCTCATCGCCGTACTTAGGTCTAGGAGAATACTTAGGATTTTTGTTTAGGAGAATACTTAGGATTTGTGTTTAGGAGAATACTTAGGACTTTTGTTTAGGAGAATACTTAGGATTTGTGTTTAGGAGAATACTTAGGATTTTTGCTTAGGAGAATACTTAGGATTTTTGCTTAGGAGAATACTTAGGATTTTTGATTCCGATCAAGGAGAACACTGTGAGGAAACCTTCAAACCTTACAATTCCGTAAAATATACCTTAAGGCGTGTGAAGTCTGCCAACAACAAGTTGACTGCCTGAACGTAAAACCCCTATCTTGCAGTACCAGCTTAAACAAAAGGCTTGATGAGACGTGGTTCCGATAGTCAAGCGGTCGATTGCAGGTGATATATATTGTTTCGTAACAGCCGTTAATCGATTACAGAAATATAACAGCGCAATATAAAATTAGCCAGTTCGTCCGTATCTCCGCCCATCAAAGGGTGCAGAATACTATATTGCTGTTCACTTCTGAATCTCCATAATAGCACAGAACGTGGCTGGCATTGAGGAAAAACATTATTATTATTATTGTATCCTCAACCCAGGTCTGTTACGGGGTAGGCAAAGAGCACCGAGTGTTAAATATCCATATCCTTCCAGACGTGACGTGCTTCTACTTTCATCACTCTGTTCATAATTGCACATCAGTTTTAGCGATTTTAGCCTCCCTCATCAGCCAGTATCTGGCCTATTTGAGAAACAGCTCGCTGTGAAACGCGAAAGATAACAGCTTTAACTTTTCGAATGGACTAAATGTATACAGAAAGGAAAGAAAATAAACTGTGTGGCTTTTTCACTCGGCTTATAATAACTAAGTGTAAGCTTGGTTAGACAGCGATTTGAGCACAGCGATAGCAGCGGCCACCACTTAAACAACATGCATACACGAAATCACGCGATCGGCCGCCCATTGCCTATGTGGCTTATACTTGGCGATTTGACCGGCGACTGTAAGTTTTATACAATGGCGGGTAATCGACATGAATTATTGGATTATCCGTTCAATCATTTCAGTGTATAATAATGTATTGTACTAGGTTTGTATGAGGTAATGTCAAATAACTGGGATTAGAACGGAGTCGGCATTTATGCCCGATGTATGGCAAGCTCACCCTCTATTCCTAGGACGTGTTACATGTGAAATGTGGGAGTCGTACATTCCACTGCCTGCATTCGGGAAATACAGGCGTGATGTTATGTTATGTTATCATAGGTAACAGAAAGACGTGTAATAATGAGTAATAATGCATATTGACTCATTAATAATAATTAGTAGTTCCGGTTATTCAACATTACCTAACACAAAGCGACCTAGTAAATTACAATATCTTCCATTAAGAATATTAAAATTATTAATTACTTGAGGGTAAACACACCCAATGGGTGCCAGGACGTGAGTTCATATGCGGCCGTTGACACTGCTCATGCCAATAATGCACTGTGCCCTTTCAAGTATGCGGCGTACTGATGCTAATCATCGGACAATTGGTCAAGATTGTCTTCTGTTTCTCCACGGGCTGCCAAATACGAACTTTGGTCTTTTATGTATCGTTTCTAACGATCGAAGAAAGTACCTTTCTATGTGTGAATAATAGAAATTCATGTAATTAGACTGATTCATATTTGAAAAAAGGAACAATGAACATGTAAATAGTATACAGTAAGTATAAAACACACAACAAATCAAATAAGACACTTAACCAGTGCTTATAAGACAATAATCTTAATAAGAGTAAAAACAAATAGTGTGGCTAAAAAATGGCCTTTACTATTTGTATTTACGCATCAAAAATGTCCAAGTTTCGATAATTTAAAATTCTTTCACGACTTTTTTTCATACAACGGCATTGTTAAATGAGTTTGAAAGTATAAACGTTGATTTGTACGATTATACCGAACTAGTTGTTACCTGATGGATGTAGAAAAAGTAGGCCAGGACTGTTAAGATATAGATATTGGGCACTCTGCGCTCTCCGCCTACCCGGTAAGGGAGTATTGCATAGTAATATCTACTAGTAAAGCTGGAATCTAGTTTTTGCGTAATATCACGCCTGTAATCCCCGAAAAGGTAGGCAGAGGAGTGGTACAACGGGCACAAATCCAGACTGCGAGCCACTACTAGAAATTCTAATTTTAAACAAAATGCAATAGTACTCGACCCAGGATTTGAACCCAGGACCACTCGATTGGCAGTCGCGCTTGCAACCAACACGACCAACGAGGCAGTCAAAGTTTAGTTTTTACGCTTGTACACATATTTCATTGTAAAGCCGTTAGAAATTTTCTGGTCTGTCATTCAAAGTGATGTGGTGGTAAATGAACGTACCGTGCAGCCGAGTCGCGCCACTGTTACGCAAGTGGATCGCACGGAAAAGGTAGCTCATTAAAGCTTATTACTTTCCAACTCTATTCGAATCGACGATAAAACTACCCAAGTACTTAATATCTTTGTATACAACATACATAAATCTAGATTCTTTTATGTATCGGCTATATTTGGAGATATTTGGCCCTCGGTGCTCTACGCCCACTTCTTAAGGATTCTTTCAAACAGGCTCCGGGAATAAAGTAGATTCCGATCGTATTTGTAATGGAGTTTAGACGCATTTAGATAAAAACTATTTTTAAATATCAGCTTAAAAAGCAGTGACAGCCTAGTGGTATGAAATTCAGCCTCTTACTCCGGGAGGCCGGGTTCAAATCCATGGCGCGCACCTCTTTACATAAATGTGCGTTTTACGTTTAAATATTACTTCCTATAACGGTGAAGGAAAATATCGTGAGGAAACCTGCACACCTTAGAGTTAAAAAAAAAAAGTTTTCTAAGGTGTGTGAAGTCTGCCCAACCCGCACTTGGCCAGCGCGGTAGACTATGGCCTTAATCCTCTCATGTACCCGTTGTATGGCAATAGACTCACCACCTATTCCATATTGGGACGTAAACATAATTGGTGAATCGTGGGGGTGTACTATACACTCCTCTGCCTACCTCTTCGGGGATTACAGGCATGATGTTACGATTTATATATCAGTTGTTTTGTGACGTAATCCTCTTGTCATAAAACAGTTGAAATGTAAAATTAGATTATATCAAAATGGCTAAAAGTTATAATTTAAGTGCGACCAGTCTGCTCTGCTCTTCGGGTCGCTCTAATTGAAAAGATCCTAAAGGACCTAGCGTGATTAAACAGTAACAATAATTTAATAAGTTTCTAAAATATAACATTTCGTGATAAACGCTCCTCTAACAAACGTACTCACTTGCATGGTTTTTTATCTTATCATTCTTATCAATGTGATTACGGCATTTAGTCATTCAAGTGGTGGCATCATTGTATGTATATGTATGTCAATCAAACAAAGTACATATGTATGGTTCGCTTGGCAGCAAAAAAGCCTTGTGCCAGTTAACAATGCAATATAGGAAACAAAACGTACCACGTGGATGCGGAGAGACAAAAATTATATGTTATAAACCGCACAAAAGCAATTTCAATTTTATTAAATTCGTAACGGCACTGTGTTCATGATTCAAACTGCTGAATCTACTTCAATTAGTCATCGATGATTATCAAATACGTTTAAATATCATTATTTAGTACCAGGTGTAGATGACTATTTGAACCGATTAATCAATTCTATTGACCCTATCAATTCATTAATGCTACTATATATTTACTATCATGTAACAACCCGCACACCGTGTGCATCTATGAAGTGAGTTATGAATGTAAAGTGCGTGAGGTCTGTAAGGATAGAGATATTTGGCACTCGGTGCTCTCTGTCTATCCCATAAGAGTCATGGCGTGATGGTATAATAATATTAATTATTCTTATGAAACAAATTTACGAATGGGAAGTGTTCCGTTACAATATCGAGTTCTCGGGAAAACCATTGCGACACTTGTTCTATTGTATCAATACTGACTTGCTTTTTCTACATTCGTCTCACTTTTACACACATGCCGATATACGAGACTTTCTGTATTAATAATAAAAATAATCATTGCCCCGAGATTTTCTACGACGGGTTGATACAATAATTCCGCCACACTGTTCAAGTGCGAGGCTGCAAACTTCACACGTCCTTAAAAACCATTATAATAATCATCATCATTAATCTGCCTCAGTCCACTGCTGGACATAGGTTTCACCTAAGAGAGTTTTTGCCCATAATCCCCACACTGCGTGGCTTGGGATCGCAGAGCGCATGTTTAGGCGCCGCCTACACTGCTTCCCCTACAGCCAGCACATTTAGAAATAATAATAAAATATAGCGGTGACTTATTATAATTATACTGTCTGTCTGCATTCACCCTCGGATCCACACCTGAGTACAGTGTCGCGCATTGCTGTTTCCGGCGTGAACAAGAGAGTCTGTGTAATTAACGCCACAAGAGGCAGATAAGAGCAGTTGATGCGAACGAATCTTGTGCTTTTGTGTGGCGGGTCGCGATGCTAGGTCGCGTGCTTCATTTAATCAGCACCTTGTATATACCCAACGCAAAAGTACACATATACATATCTTCACGCCAGGCCTTACGGGGTAAGCAAAGAGCAACGAGTGCCAAATATCTCTGTCGTTATTGACCTGCCGTACTTCTATATTCATCACGACCTTCAAATATGCGCGCCAGTTTCGGAGGCTTTTGACTCCCCCATTAGCCAGTATCAGTCGATTTGGTCAAGGTAGGTGAACTTAGGCTTCCCTCGGCATCTACTTCCATGAACATTTTCATTGTATATCCACTCGAAATGTCAAAATACAAAACCCAATAGAACTGCCTGATCCGGACTGAATCGAAGCTAGGACCTCTTGCGCAGCAGTCGCGTTTATAACCGCTAGACATACGAGGCACTTACAACGCTTCAATAGTAAACTATAATGAATTCTGCTCCACGTGTCTACTCCATGGGTCTGATTGTAACATATTATCGAGATTATACGCAAGATTTACTAAATGGACCTTTTTACGTTAGCGATGTCTCCGATGGGATCGTTAGGGCACCGCCGTATATCCAACTAAATCTATCACGCTTACCTTAAGCCTGTCCTTGGTGGAAAAGTAATTCTCGTTATATATAAATTAAGAAAAATATCTTGTAACATTTAGGCTACGTAGAACTTATAAAAATCGCTATTTATAATATTTACCCGAAGGGGTAGGCAGTGGAGTGTAGTATTTCTACGTCGCACTTGTTACTGTTCACTTTTATTCAATAATGGAAGTAAAATTGTGGTATTAATTGATTGTATTTGGCTGGCCCTTTGATCCAGTTGGTAGTCAATCTGACTGTTGAGTGGGGAGTCGGGGTTGTGATACCCACCCACAACATGTTTATGTGATGAGTAGAATTCGTTCTTTGTTTGACAAAGTAAAAATAACTATCTATATATGTATGTACACATATATTTTTTTGTTATTATATTATTCTATGGAATTAGGACTGTAATTATAGACGTAGTGTGAATTATAATAAACAAATCGACAAAAAGTATGTATGTATATGATATATTACGCGCCTGGTTGCTATACGGGCTCTACCTATTTTAATATGAGATGTCCGTATATGAGAATATTATAAAACGTAACGTAACATCACGCCTGTAATCCCCGAAGAGGTAGGCAGAGGAGTGTAGTACACTCCCACGTTTCACCAGT